>OZ025265.1:12492053-12599973 GCA_964019135.1 Arenicola marina
ATACACTTTTGTTGGTGTACAACGTCACAGCTTCCGGGACGCTTCCGGGACGGAACCGCTTCCGGGTCTGGAATGGTCCAGCTGTTCTCGTAACTTGATACACCACGTGACCTCCCAGTGGCCCTCATCGGAGTCGTGAGGAAGGGAACAACAGCGCATTACCCGTTGTCTGCGACACGCGCCCCCCGCCCCCGTCCACCCCCACATTGTCAGCCGACCTCTCCCCTCTTTACGTGACCCCACCCCAACGCACGTGACCTTCCTGTGGCGCTTCTCGGTGCCGTGAGGAGAGCATTGGCGCATTACCCGTTGTTTACGACACCTGCCCCGCCCCACCCCGTCCACCCTCAGATTGGGATACATTGGCACCCCCCCCCCCCCACCCTCCCTTCCCCATCTCTGCCCCACCCCAACGTGCCCCAGCAGTAAATCTGAACCCCCACTTTCCGTAGTTTGTTGATCTCGGATTGGCAGCACCCGGAAGCCCCTAATTCTACCACCCCCCCCCCGCCCATTATCCTCTTGTCCCCCCCCCCCCCCCACTCACCCAGGTGATCATTTAACCCGGGTTAAATCGTGCCTCTGCCTGCAGCAGCCAATGATCCTAGCCTGGTTTGGTGCCACGCCCTGGTTATCCCAGCGTCCCAGTTTTGCTAACCACACCCACCCACTTACTCACCTGGGAGTGACGCCCCCTCCCCCCACCTACCCTGCCCTCCCATGCACACACCGGTATCTGCTTTAACACAGTCCCTCACACCGGCCAAGCAACGCGTTGCTATTCCTTACCCCCGCTCCCTCAGTACCCCCCCCCCCACCCCACCACGCCCCACCCTTTCTATTCACCCCACCCGTTATTGTTATGCAATCACCCCCCCCCCTCCCTCCTCAACCACACCCTCATTCTAGCAACACGGCCCCCTCTTAATCACCGTTCCATTTCCTGGTCTGTCTGATTCCCCCCCCCCCCCCCCACCCCACTCCTGCCAAAACCTTCCCGACGTCCCGTGTTCTTCCGTCTCCTCGAGTCATTAGTTCTCAGGTGCGCCGCGCGCGTCGCCACAATCGCTCAGGGCGTGGTCGCGCCGGCTAACAGGCTGGGACCCCGCCTAGCGCACGGCCCGCGGTACCGCTAGCGCCACCTACAGCTCCACCCCTTGGGCAATGGACCAAATAGGCACGACAGTATATGGCATGATCTATCCCGTTGCCATGGTGAATCGATCCGGTGGGGGCTTACATCAAAGTGATAAACCGAAGGCTACCTGCGCGAGGGGCGCCCCCCACCCCCAACCTTGTGGTTTCTATGGGGACGGGAACAATGGATTTCTACGGACAACTGATGTGCTGTTCCTCCAGTGTTTTTGTTGCGACCGGAGGGGCGCCAAATACATATGTCAAAGTTGTCTTAATCGAATGCCTTGAGACTTGGGTCACGTGTCCGGGTCACGTGTCCGGGTCACGTGTCCGCGTTTAACAATGGTGCCTCAAGGTTATACCTCCTATATTGACATTTATCAGTCGAATAAATCGGGATAAAGGTACATATCAGTCTGTATAAGTGAGACATAATTGCATTGATGTCGATCGTGTAGCGCGGTATCCACACAGACAGTGAGGCTGCACCCGCACCTCTACCTACACCCCTACCTGCACCTCTACCTGCACCTCTACCTGCACCTCTACCTGCACCTCTACCTGCACCTCTACCCGCACCTCTACCCGCACCTCTACCTGCACCTCTACCTGCACCTCTACCTGCACCCCTACCTGCACCTCTACCTGCACCTCTACCTGCACCTCTACCTGCACCTCTACCCGCACCTCTACCTACACCTCTACCTGCACCTATACCTATATCTCTACCTGCACCTCTACATGCACCTCTACTTGCACCTCTACCTGCACCTCTACTCGCACCTCTACCTACACCTCTACATGCCCCTCTACCTGCACCTCTACATGCACCTATACCTGCACCTCTACTTGCACCTCTACCTGCACCTCTACCTGCACCTCTACCTGCACCTCTACCTGCACCCCTACCTGCACCTCTACCTGCACCTCTACCTGCACCTCTACCTGCACCTCTACCTGCACCTCTACCTGCACCCCTACCCGCACCTCTACCTGCCCCTCTACCTGCACCTCTACCTGCACCTCTACATGCACCTATACCTGCACCTCTACTTGCACCTCTACCTGCACCTCTACTTGCACCTCTACCTGCCCCTCTACCTGCACCTCTATCTGCACCTCTACCTACATCTCTTCCTGCACCTCTACCTGCACCTCTACTTACACCTCTACCTGCACCTCTGCCTGCACCTCTACCTGCACCTATACCTATATCTCTACCTGCACCTCTACTTACACCTCTACCTGCACCTCTACTTACATCTCTACCTGGACCTCTACCTACACCTCTACCTGCACCTCTGCCTGCACCTCTACCTGCACCTATACCTACATCTCTACCTGCACCTCTACTTACACCTGTATCTGCACCTCTGCCTGCACCTATACCTATATCTCTACCTGCACCTCTACTTACACCTCTACCTGCACCTCTACCTACACCTCTACCTGCACCTCTGCCTGCACCTCTACCTCTACCTGCACCCCTACCTGCACCCCTACCTGCCCCTCTACCTGCACCTCTACATGCACCTCTACCTGCACCTCTACTTGCACCTCTACCTGCACCTCTACCTGCACCTCTACGTGCACCTCTATCTGCACCTCTACCTACATCTCTTCCTGCACCTCTACCTGCACCTCTACTTACACCTCTACCTGCACCTCTGCCTGCACCTCTACCTGCACCTATACCTATACCTGCACCTCTACTTACACCTCTACCTGCACCTCTACTTACATCTCTACCTGCACCTCTACCTACACCTCTACCTGCACCTCTGCCTGCACCTCTACCTGCACCTATACCTACATCTCTACCTGCACCTCTACTTACACCTCTACCTGCGCCTCTACCTACATCTCTTCCTGCACATCTGCCTACAACTCTTCCTGCACCTTTACCTGCAGCTTTACTTGCGCCTTTACCTGCATCCCTGGACAGCTCCGCCCCGCCTAATGTAGGACTACACTGGCAGCGGTGACTGTTTCGTGCCTCTCCCCAAAGCCCGCATTCTTGAGACATGTAACGTGTCGCAGACCGATATTTGAGATCTACATACTGAAAAGACACTTGCAGTTGTGGGGTTCGAACCACGCACTGGCCGCTCGGGCTGACCTCGTGCACACTCGACGATAGGCGAATACGCTAGCTAGTTGGCTGCGGGGTGACCCCGCATCCGTATACTCTGGGATATAGGATGCCGCATGTCTGCATATCTGCATAAGAACTTCGTCGCGTCGATTCAGCTTAACGAGGTGAACGTTGTTATGCCTAACATGATGAAAAAGAGACCCATTTGTGTTGTGGCAGAAATTGGTGGTTGGCACTTTTATCCCCCCCCCCCCCACACACACACCTTCTTTACGACAATATGCATCTATCTGTTTTTTTTTAGAAAGGCGGCCTAAGACTAGATTTACATTCATTTCCCCTCCCTAGACACCAAATCTATACTTTGACCTACTAAAATACTGAACGGTTCTGCTATTGTGAAATACGTACGGATAATAGCCAATATATATTGCCGTCACTCCATCTACTTAACGTTTTGTCTGATGGTGATCTATGGGGAGTACGTCGGCTCGAGCCAAATTACCCGTTGCACTTTCAACTGGCGCGGTGAACTTGGGAACGTCACCATGGTCACCGACTCGACAAAGCAGACGACAGCTGTCAGCCACATTTCCCGCCGATTTTGCAATGCAGCAGGTGTCGCAGGGGCATGATCGCCGTTCACAATTATAATTATCGGCTTCCTTTGTCGTTAGCAACACGGTCGGGATAAACCAGACACTTTGTTTATGTCATCGTGTGGGCTGTTTTATAGAATGATACGGTGCAATGGGTATATAATGGAGGGAATACTAAATAGAGAGCATATATACAGCAAGCAGTGTGTCTGTCCATGTGGTCAGAGCGATTCTGGTATGTATCCACTAGGCCTGCTGTTTGGTCTGTCCAGCATTGTTGTTTTCGCGACAAAATGCCGGGAAGTCTTCAATATAGTATCCAATATATGTACTTGGGTCCAGTTTGCCCATATAAACGTGCAATTTGTAAGTCTTATTGGTTCATTACCCGTTTTGCCGCTTGGAATGTCTTCGATTTAGGGGCGTTATCTACACCTTCTCCAAGGCCTGTGTCATCACTGAGGCATAAGATCTGATGTTTGGGCTATATGCCTCGAGGCTATGTCGATATGTGCCTCACATCCCGTCATAGGTAATAAAGGAAGGGTATGCAGGTATAATGGCTCACATTGTACCATAGGTCTGGCTGCCAGCAGACATTCTCGGCTATATTTGGTGATACCTTGCGTGTGTGGTGGCTCCCATGATAGCGACTCACCAGATCTTAATGGCCATCTCGCATTAAGTAGCTAAATTCTTACATTAATCTATCCGCCTTGTATTGTTTGTTTTTTTTTTGGGGGGGGGGGGGGGCGGGTACCCCCTCTGAATCGCGAATCTTCGAGAATTAGGGAGAACAATATCGTAGCGAAAAAAACGTTATAGCAGTCTGTGAATATCGAGGCATTCACAGACTGTTATAACGGATCGCGGTAAGCAGGCAAAGGGTCTTCGCGTTGAACCAGGAATTGTACTGATAACGATCCCCCCAAAATACCAACAGCTGATCTCGAATCTCCAAGAATCCCTGGATGACAGTCGCGAAGAGTGAGAGAGGTATCCCCTCCCCCCTACATATATACACAATGCCGACGTCATCATTTTCACATCTTTTGATACTACACGCAAATAAACCTATGAATTCCGTATTTGCTATATGCCCAAAGCGGGCATCATTTCTAAGTAAGAAAAGAAACATTATAATACATGCAAACCCAATTTTCCAGGTGATCGCATGCGAGCAGCAACTTGAGTACGATTACGACGTGCGGTGTGACGTGTGGTCGCTAGGTGTCACTGCGATCGAGCTTGCTGATGGTGAACCTCCGATGGCGGATCTCCACCCGATGAGAGCGCTGTTCAAAATACCCCGGTAATCACCACGTAAAAAACTGAAACACCGGGAAAAGCGAGGCAGAGATTTAAAGACAAGTGGCACCCAATATATGATGTAATCGCTGATATTTAGATGTGACGCTGTTATGTTTACGCAGTTCTGTACAGATACTGTCAATGTGTTATATGCCGCTTTTCGGAAAATATTTAGAAAAAAAAAAAAAAAAAAAAAACGGTAATCATCATCATTAGTGGCATCCCCTGGATGTTGAATGTTTTGACGGAATTCAGTATTTTTGAAATGTTAATTTTAATATGACTTAACAGAACTCCCATCGTCGATAAATTACATGCGAGTAAAGCATCGATATTAAAAATATACGATTGGCGATTTGGGAATCTGTAACAAGAGCATGTTTGTACAACAAATCGCCTACTTGTGGTGAGAGGCTGTATCATGCAAAGTCCGCCGTGCACGTTTCACGATAACGTCAATATAAATGTGAAACAATTATGCCAAAACAAATCGGCGGAGTAGAACATGTGCTTTAATTTTATTCGTGTCGTTTTTATGCTTTTAGATCACCACCGCCAACTGTTCTCGAGCCAAGCAAATGGACAGAGAAATTCAATGACTTTGTGGAGAAATGCGTGACGAAAGACTTCGAGAAGCGACCCTACATCCCTGACCTGCTAACTCATCCTTTTATCGCCCAGGTTCCTGAAGACACCACAAAGGTAATGGGGTTTATCTGTTTATTGTAAGCTTTGCTTACGTTCGGTCTCTCGGATAGGTTTCAAATATAATGTATTAATACTGTGATATTTCGGCCCGGTTCCTTTCGAAAATTCGGAGACTATTGACCGTGGCGCGAACCCGCTGATTTATCCTCGGATCACCGGGCCGATACGTTCGCTCTTGGGCTGCAAAGTATTATTTTCACATCCCAGTCACTAACGCATCGGCTTATATTGTCATGTGTTATCAATATTATTGCTTCAATATGATCAATAGATGTGTTGTCAGTATTATTGCGACATCTTTGACTTTCTGTGTCTATAAGGAACCTATCTATATTTACTCCTACAGGCAGCGATGAACATTTTGACAGTGGTGTTAGCAAAATGTAGTGACAAGTATATTTTGAGCGCTGTATTATCAATATTAATAACACTTTTTTGGACAGCTGTATTAACAATATTAGTAACGATTTTTTTCTGACAGCTGTATTTTCAGTATTAGTGACGAGTATTTTGACAGCTGTATTATCAATATTAATGAGGAGTATCTTGACAGCTGTATTATCAATATTAATGAAGCATATTTTGAGAGCTGTATTCTCAATATTAGTAACTAGTATTTTGACAGCTGTTTTATCAATATAAGTGACGAGTATTTTGACAGCTCTATTATCAATATTAGTGACGGGTATTTTGACAGCTGTATTATCAATAATAGTGACTAGTATTTTGACAGCTGTATTATCAATAATAGTGACTTGAATTTTGACAGCTGTATTATCAATGTTAGTGATGAGTATTTTGGTCGTTGTGTTATCAATATAAATGCGACATCTTTGATGTTCTGTGCCTGTAAGGAAACTACATTTACTTCTCCCACAGCTTCGGGAGCGCCTAAAGGACCTGATCGATGACGCGGGTCACGTGATCCACAAGCCCTACGTCACGACGAAGCACGGACAGCTGCGGTCAAAGCGGAAGGCGAAGAAGGAACCGATCTCTGCTGTGGACGATCTGGCCACACTGGAAAACCTCAACGAGGTATGGGGACGCACAATTCCTGCATGACTGGGCAACACAATATTTGTACTTATGTATTGTGTTTAAAACAATATCTAATCTAATCTAAACCTAATAATTATAATTCCAATCACTGTATTTATATGTTGCCTTAATTCTCTCTTTTAACGTTGACAGGAGTTGATTGTGGATCACCTCTGTCAGCGCTATGACAAACGACTGATCTACACTTACATTGGGGACATCCTCTTGGCTGTTAACCCCTTCACGCCCATGACAATCTACAATGATGAAGTGAGTGGTTAACCCTTTCATGCCTGTGACCATCTTCAATGTTGACATGTGTAGTTTTAACCCTTTGGCGGCCATGACAGTCTATAATGATAATAGTGAGTTAATCCTTCGGTGCCTGCAATAATAATCTGCAATAAAAGGAAGAACGGATAATTTTTTTCCTGGCATTACAGTTTACAAGGACGAGATGAGTAGTTTCCTTGCCAATGAACGTAGCTAGTAAGTAGTAAGGCTGGCTTAGATCTCAAATATCATGTAAGCATAGCCCAGAACTTCTTCCCTTTACTTTGTTTTTATTTGCTTTTTCCGGTTTCAAACATTTTCAGCATTCTAAGATGTACAGAAACGCCACCAAAGCGGACAACAAACCACACATCTTCGCTATTGCTGACCAAAGCTATCAAATGATGATGCATCAAAAGCACAGCCAAGTTAGTCGTTATTTCACATATCTCATCAGTAATCCTCGTTGTCTGAATATTACAGGAAATGCTTAGTATTTTACCAGCCATAGCACAATATAATATAGGTCGACAATATGTATTACGTATAGGCTTCATTTGTACTAAGAAGGCCAGGGGTGTATTGTACTACACGCAGTAATCCTTTAATAAAGCGATGGATATGCTTATTACACGATTAATAATTAATTAATTTTACAATTAATTAATTCACTACTACGATCCCGGCTCGAAATATTTATCGATGGTAACTAATGACAACCGTTGACCTACTTTCAGTGTATTGTGATAAGTGGCGAATCAGGAGCCGGGAAAACCGAGAGTGCCAACTTTCTAGTCCAGCAACTCACATTACTTGGCCGGGTAAGTCATTCCGATATGCATATGAAATGGGTTCGACTGCGATATGAGTTTTCTTATAGGCTAATATAAACCCATCTCGCAAGAGAAGCAATGCCATAAGCATTTTCTCGCGCGAAACCTAGTAAAGTTGACCCTGCATGGGAATCCTTTAGTAGCCAGTTCGTCATTTATACCGTCACCGCCAAATACATATATGTATTGCAGTAGTTTCGCCAATAATGATGATAACAGTAAAAATGTAGAGACACCGACAGACAACGACTAATAATGAGCAGTAATGACTTGAAGGACTTTATTAACCTATGAAGGTAATATCGCGTCATCCGGGAGGTAAAGCAGAAATATTTCCCCCGCTGTATATAACTCCTACTACTGGCGAAAAAGGACATGGAAGCTTCATCGTGCCAGGAACTAGACATTTATATACATTTAGAGCTCGAATCTCTGAACACCGGCACGCTGGTTGACAAAAACTAATAAAGATTAAATTAAGGCACAATAATGAGGTAGCATCTCGTGTCATGATCCAGGCCTCGAACGGGAGTTTAGAGGAACGAATCTTACAAGTGAACCCCCTGGTGGAAGCCTTCGGGAACGCCAAGACAGTGATCAATGACAACTCCAGTCGCTTTGGAAAATACCTGGAAATGACCTTCACCAGCAATGGAAAGGTCACGGGAGGTACGTGCCGTTATATACAACATTGCCGTTTGCATTGTTCAAATATCAAATAAACTAACATGGTTAACTTATTAACAAAGGCTAATTAACTGTAATAACTATTATTAACGTCATCGATTAAGTATAAGAAAAATCTTTGTTGTCTATATACCGTTGGCATCATAGCAGATTATACCATCCTTCGGTACTGATCATTCATACGGGTCTTTACTTATTTTAATTTACAACGTTATATTTTATTATTTATTGAGAATTGTTTACATATTTTACTTATTTTTCTCGTGACAGCGCGCCTCTCTGAGTATCTCTTGGAGAAGTCCAGAGTCATCCATCAGGCCAGGTTTGTACATCTTGCTGTTACCTCCACTAGTCCGTCCGACTCCCGCCATCCGCGAAATGCAATACTCACCTCGTCCAATGAACTTGCTCGCGAACCAGAGACAATATGCTCCCCTCCCCCCATCAGCCCTTTGAATTTCTTGTTTAATCACCTTGCCGATATACCAGAGTCGTTACTGAGTGTTCATAGTGTTGGTCATATCGCGTCAATGGGATAAGGAAGGGAGAGTGGAGCCATGTCCCCGGGGTACCCAATGCTCTTTGCGAGGAAGGACATGGGATCTTTATCCTGCGACCACACAGACATGGCTACAGCAGGGCTCGAACCACCGATTCACGTGTCGTTAGGCTCTCAGGCGGTCAGAGCACTCAAGGAGAGCGCCCTGAGCCCCACTGAGCTATCGGGCGGGCACCCTTTCCGCGGCAAGGACATGTGCCTTGTATATCACCGCGATGCGTTTGACACCTTGAGTAATATTATTAAACATGGCCCAAATAAACCTAAAGGAAGACGCTCGTACCCAGCTCACCGATACCATTTGATAATTTTGATGTTTCTCATATGTACCTTGGTTAACATATAGCGTGTACGCGTGTGTTCCCTGTAGAGCGTTGCTTCTTAAACTTACTATTACTTCCTCTAATTTGCATCAGAGAGGAGAGGAACTTCCACATCATGTACTACATACACGATGGTTTAACCCAAGACGACAAGCTCGGAAAATACCACCTGAAAGATTTCCCATCATACAGGTGAGTTTTTGTCTCTAGTTGCCACGATAACCGGTGGTCGCAATGTCTGGCCATAACGCCACTTGATTTTAAAATGAATTGATCTTAAAAACATGGGTTGAAATCGGTTGAGTGTCGTTGGCACGTATATATAATATAGCACAGATCCGAGTTGCTTCGTCATGTATGTGACGGCGGAGCCACAGAAACACTGAACTGCATTTTACATTAATTTTAAAGACTTTGATTTTTTAAATTAAAATGAAATACATGGAATTGCACGACGTCAAGTTAACATCAACGATGTGCCAACAAGATGGCGTCTCCCTATTCGGCAGATGTAACACAAGACGTTTATTGGTTTTAAAAAGTAGTAATCGAAGTCGATCTTTTTGCGTATGTATGCGATTTTAGGATAAACTACAAATATTCACATTACGTATTAATTACGCAGATGTCACACAACACACAACCCTACAAGTGTCAATATGTCTTCTGTGACGTGTCGGCTAATCATTGGCTAATCTCTCCAGATACTTGAACGGCCACAAGCGTGAGGGATCGGACACCACCTCAGTGTCTGTCAATCGGGTCAAGTTCCGAACCATCCAGCGGTGCTTTGAAACCATTGGGTTCAAGACACAGGTACAGAGACCATCATAATTTTCCGTCTTCACTTTTTACACCTACTCGCATATATTGACACAGACCAAGGCGTGAGCAACACGTTGTCCCATTAGAGGTCTGGAAGGGGTAAATGGCGACACACGACATATGCATATTTCAAAAATCGAAATTCGACATTAACTCCCAAATTCCGACACTGAGGATCTCGAAAAGCGACATCGACACCGATTTTTGAAAAAAAAACGACACTGGACAGCCAAAAAGCGACACGGAACGTCGTGAAACATCGACATTAGACAATGAGAATTGTTTTCCAGATCCCTCTCATTGCGAAAGCACGGAGACCGCCATCTTGTTATTCATCGGCGCCTCCAGAGGGGTTCGGAGGGTTCGGGAAAAAAACCTCTCCAAACTTAAGATGCATTGTTGAGGTCGAGATCGTGCGGGAGAATGAACTGTTAAAGAAGAGATCGTTTGAGAAAATCGATGCACGGTTAAATTCGCGATCGGTTAATAAATGCACTGTTTAGGTTGAAATCGCTTGGACAAAGTGTTGGGTGCCCACTATTGTATTGTGCCGTTGCGCTAAATGACCCAATATTGAGTAAGTTTAGCGGTCACACGAGACTTGATAAATACGTGACTATATGATTTCGGTTAAGATACAGATTTGGCTATTCCTTTATTATCCTGTATTTCAAGGTTGATAACACAGTAACAGGGAACCCCTGTAGCCTAGCCCGATTGATAGCTGAGCTTGCATGGGTCCTGCAAAGTAGGACCCTTTGTCTCGCTCGTAAGATTCTTTACCACTATAACGTGTTATTTGTCTTGCAGGAGGTCAATGCTATCTACAGCATACTAACCGCCATCCTCCACATAGGCAACATAACCTTCACGGAGAGCGAGAAAAAACATCAAACGCTGAGCAAAGTCTACAACATGGATATCATCGATATCGGCAAGTCAATTGATCCTTCTAGAAAGCACAAATATAAATTGCCTCTGCGACTGTTTTTCTGAAATTTCTATATAAAATGCTTAAATTAATTAGTAACACGTTCACACTTAACATAACACTGACCATGTCATTTATATGAATGATTTTAGGGTTATTATACTTATACTCAATTATTAAATAAAACATTGGAATAGTCAATCCGTGTGCCATAACGCATGCACCACTCTATCCATCTAGTGTCCGACTTGCTGGGCATTGACGGCAAGGAGCTGCAGGAGGCCTTGACGACGTCGGGAATGGTTGCTAGGGGCGAGACCATCATACGTCACAACTCTGTTGGCGAGGCGGCTAACGTGCGAGACGCGCTCTCCAAGGCGATGTACGGTCGCCTCTTCAGCTGGCTGGTCAACAAGATCAACACGCTCCTCAAACCATCCAAGGGCAAAGGGACTGAGTGAGTGCTCAAACAATTCCATGATCAGCAGTAAAAATAATATGTAATATTGATCAAACCATCCAAGGGCAAAGTGACTGAGTGAGTGCTCAAACAATTCCATGATCAGCAGTAAATAAATACGTAATATTTATCAAACCATCCAAGGGCAAAAGGGCTGAGTGAGTGATCAAATAAAATAATAACCATTAGGGGCCTATGTAATAAATATGTCGCGATATTGCGATTTCAACGATTCTGCCTCAGTTGCAAATGTCGCACCGACATACAGAGAAGACCTTAGGTGGGCTCACCATCTATATAATAACTATTCATTCATATATTTTGTTTATCAGTGACGATAGCTTCAGCGTCGGAATCTTAGACATCTTCGGCTTCGAGAACTTTAAGCGGAACTCCTTCGAACAGCTGTGCATCAACATTGCCAATGAACAGATCCAATACTACTTCAATCAACATATATTTGCGTGGGAACAGGTACTTATATGTAGCCATGCAGTCTAATTAGAGAATTGTCTTCGTAAAATCATTGACGATGTTTTCCTGGACATTTTCCCTCTCGTGATGGCTCATGTATGGTCATTACGATCGTGTCAATGCATATAGGTCGACTACAACTTCCTATAAAAAGTTCCAGATCACTGGGTGTCATATCACGCTGGGGCTACCCGGTGGTGTCCTGGGTCGGTTTTAATGCGAAGATAATATAGAAGAAAACAATTTGAGACAGTGACACCTCTATTGTAGGCTTCAGTAATTACAACTTGGATAGCTTTCACTTTACACAGCAAGAGTATGACAGCGAAAGCATATCTGCGGATAAGAAGATAATATAGAGAAACCAATTTCACACAGCGACACCACTATTGTAGGCTCCATTATTACAACCTCTATACATTTCACTTTCCGCAGCAAGAATATGACAACGAAGGCATATCTGCGGACAAGATCCGTTACGTGGACAATCGGCCTGTCTTGGACATGTTTTTGGCCAAGCCGATGGGTGTTCTGGCCCTTCTGGACGAGGAGAGTAACTTCCCCAAGGCTACTGATTACACCTTAGTCGGTGAGTAATGAGAATCCTCATTGTTGTTTTAATTTCTATATTTCCGTGGATGCCAGTTACAAATGCATTGATTAAGATGACAATGTACAATATCAGATTGAGAATAGATTATAAAATAGTTACGCGTGATGTCTTACTCTTATACATATGTAATTGAAATAACCGGTGGTAGAGGACTTATACGTTCGCAATAATAGTTTGCCTATGTGAGACATTTTAAGCTGGTGGAGTGTAAGGACTCGAAATTTAAGTTAAGTGATCAAGTAATCCTCCTTAGTACCATAGAGGACCTTGACCCTTAATTGGTATATATACATTTGACAATTAAACTGCGCGTTGCGGGTATAAAATTACAGCATTGAATATAGATCTTCTCCCTGAAAAATAGGCGTTTATTGTGATGTAGGGGAAATAAGGCGACAAATGCTCCCCGATACCTTGTGGTGTGAAAATGTACGAAAAAAATTGATGTTTTGGCGTTAATGATAAAATACTGGAAAACAGAGAATAAATCCCCCCCACCCCACAACTTGTGGTGTGAACTAATACGTAAAAGGCGGTCTAAAATGACGTCGCCTACTTGACACATCTACCACATGGAATCTATATATTCGCGCTATATATTCTATTTACTATATATTCTGCTCCATTTCGATTCCTGAAACCACTGACATCCGGGTACCTTTCCAGCTCCGTTTCAGGATGGGACGCAACGAGTTAAACGTTACTTCATAATTTACAATAATGATTATTTCTTCTATCTATTTCCTCGGTGGTTTCTTCAGAGTTTTTGTCATGCCAATCGCTGAAACCCGTAAGATTGCATATCGCACCTTAATACCAAAGAAGTTCGACAATGTGCCTTCGCAATAAAGCAGATTCCATTTGATTTAGATGTCTTCCTTATGCCATGTTGCAGCCAAGTTTCAGCAGAACATCCAGTGTGAGGCATTCAGTCAACCAAAGTCACATGGACTCAAGTTCGCCGTGGAACATTACGCCGGCCGCGTAAGTTATATCCGTCTGGTAAAACTATAAAAACGAAGAATTATGTTGGAGGATATCTATCATATCTGAACGATTATAAGGTCGAAGAAAGCATGCAAACCATTTAATCTGTTCCTTTTTTAATCTGTGGTATGTTGGCATCGGTCTGTCTGCGAACGATGATTTTTTTGCAGCTTTAATTTTGGTTTAAGTAATACGATTTGCGATTGTAATAATGTATCATTTATATTTAATGTATCAATTATACGCACCAACGACGCCAGAAATACCTACACGAATTCAAAGAACCATGGGGATAGAAATAGTTACCGTTTCCGTCGGCAGGTGGAGTACGAGGCGACGGCTTTCCTGGAGAAGAATCGTGACCGACTGGGTGTGGAGGTCATCAGCGTCCTCAGGCTGTCACAGATCGCCTTGGTCAGAGCCCTGTTCAACTCTCCCATCACCAAAACAGGTCAGTTCTGTGTAAGGCATTCATTTGCGTATCTAACTTGTGTTGTAATTCATCATTCAGGGGCGGATCCAGGGGGTGGGGGCGACCCCCCCCCCCTTTTAGGGCCGCATTTATGCCATTTAACATATCAAGGCCAAAAAGCCCGGCCATTACTCGAAACCGCCCCCGCCTTTTCTGGCATATCTAGATCCGACGCTGTCATTCCCTCACTGTTCATTAAAGCTAATTGTCAATTTACGTTTTATAAGGCGCAAGTTTCGGGTTACTTATTATAATATGTTTGTGTTAAGGAGCGGTTTTACATTTTAATAATAACATTTTTGCCCCCTCGTTCCATGCAATGCGATATTTAAAATAAGACGATTATAACAGTGAATTTGTTGTGTTTTTCGTGTTTAGTTTTTAAGAGGCGTTCATTGGCCTTATTGTTGTCCTGTCATGTGTTGACCATGACTCCTTGGGACCCGCCGGATTTCTCAGGTGTTTTGTTATACGTGGTACATTGAGCTGGAGTTATAACATATCTTCACATCTTAACTTAAGTTATCCAAGCCATAGCACCAGACACCAGGTTTACCAGACATCCGCATTTTGGTAGGGCCACTTACATGATTTAAACAGCCATCCCTTTTTTGTTTGACTTTTTCTCCTTTTGATTTTCTTTTGGATTTTTCCTCGCAACATAGCCATTTCATTTCATTTACATACTGTAGTCAGTCTGCTTCTTAGCCTCTCGACTTGATATTCGTTCGTTTCAAACGAAGGAGATATATGGAGATATATATAGAACATACGCGAACCTGTAGAATTGGAGTTTTCTAGTGAAGATGCTTCTTCGCCTCTTTTCGGATATTTCGGATAAGTTTGTTTAAACGCCTATTATATATATATATATATGCCAAATTGGATGGCGGAAGAATCTTCAAGATGAATCCCTAAAGCGAGGATTATTGCCTACTCATACAAAGCCGATTATTTCCTCACTTGTTTGCCTGCTCATACAAAGCCGATTATTCCCTTACTTGTTTGCCTACTTATACAAAGCCGATTATTGCCTCACTTGTTTGCCTACTCATACAAAACCAATTATTCCCTTAGTTGTTTGCGTACTCAATATTTACAAACCGTTTATTCCCTTACTTGTTTTCCTACTCATGCAAAGCCTAATCATAGTTTCTATACATTATAGGTATGGATATATTACACCCATTTTAAGTTTTCTATACTTTTTGGTTTGTATATTCCATTTCCCATATATACTGCCCTGCATGTCATCTATCGTGTAAGCCACGATAATTATTTCATGTCCATTTCATGAAGTTTTACCTATGTATTATTATTTTGTGACCCACTTAATTATCCGGTACGGATAACATATATCCGTTATGTGTCGCGATAACGTCAAACAATCATATTTTCATTTGTGCGTTTAAGTCACCTTTGGCTTTGTCTATAGGCAGGTCATTTGTCATTATAATTGCTGAACATTCCCTAATGGTAACTTGATATTACAATCATCTGGTTTATAGGGGCATTTGACTACACTAGTTTAGCCAACAGACCCCAGAAAAAAGCCAATGGGGTGGTGAGTGGGGTACAAATGTAATATTCTTAGTCCTGCTTCGATCACCATGCTAATCTTGAGGTTCATCCGCCTTGCTTGTAGTATTGCCCAATAGCAGCGGGTTGCCTGTACTAACCCCTGGTGTTGACAACTTACAATAGTAATCTTCGGAGCAATTTAATAAAGTTAATTACTGCTGGAGTTTCAGCAATGTAATTCTCAGCATTACCATTAGATGAAACCGCGAATATATATTTTCTCCTTGACGCTCTTATGAGGATAACATCGTTTTGTATTTTTGTAAACATTACTTATTGGAAGAGGTCTTATTTACAACGAATTCACATGTGAATGACCATTTTGGTTTAGCAATAATGCAGTAATTCCGTGGCTTTGAATAATAGCTTTGACGGAATATCGTAATTTGCTGGACACTTTGTTATGCCTCACAATAGTTCAGTAAGCTTTTTAACAATTTTCAACAGTCTTTTGTCAAGGGCACCAGCTTCATAATAATTTGCACTAACGCAATTTGCACTAACAACTGCATGCTATCGACTCTAACCATTTAGGGAACTTGGCATATAACAGCCTGAGTTCTGGAGCTTCGAGCATTCGGAGTTCACCCTCCAGCTCTGTTGGATCAGGCGTTTCTATCAGAAGCGCTTCAAATGTAAGTAATAATCACGAAACTAACCTTCTGTCGCCCACACGTCCAGATCTTTACCTCCAAGAAATATAATTAAACGCCCGATCTCTTTGCATGTTGTCCATGTAATGACTATCAGAAATTACTCGTAACTCTCTGAGGTGTTTGGTCACCTATTTCATGATTGTTACATAAAATATTGGAATGAAGGTTCATAACATGAATAATCGTATGTCATCACTTGATAACCGTTTGGTAACGATGTCGCGCTGCCATTATGACGTCTACAAGATTGATTAATAGAAGAACTGCATTGTCTTCAATGTGTTTATGTTGGCGAAGCATCCTTTCTTGATGAAGTTCGAGAGCAACAAAATACAACATACCAAATTAAGGCGTTTTAAATAGTGAAACCTCCATTATGTCTGAACAAAAACGGTTAATTGAAATATGATCTGATGTTTCATCTTCATATTTCACGCTAAAAGCTTGTAAGTAAATCACACTTGTAGCGACGCACATGTCTGGATGTCCTGTCATGACATTTATAGTTGAATAGCTTGCACCTTTAATACCCCATTAGCTTTGTGAAAACTAACGTCGTTGTGCTACCTAGATGTTTTTTAGCCATCAGTTTGATATTTATAGTCTAGTTGCAACCATTACATTTTAAGCTCGCCTGTATTATGCAATTATGATTTAGTTTGTGTTATATGTCTCTATTATAAATATGCTCTTATTCTGCACTTGCTAAACGTCTTGAAGAGTTGCCTACATTTACGTCAAAAGGACTATCATTTATTGTTAATTTTATTATAAGTTTATTGTGGTTACATGTGATGTAGTTACATACAATTCAAAGCCCCTTGTCTTACCTTTTTTCTTTCTGCTTCTGTTGAAGTAAATTAATGGCGTAAATGCTTAGAATTTAACTCTTATTGTCGTCAGTTCAGTCCAATATCGTTATGTACAAACGGTGTTTCCCATATCAAGCGTCAATGTTTTTATGCAATAGAATAAAGTCACATTATAATATTAGGATAAGGTTCCTTCACAATCAGTTATAGTCTACAAAACTTGGGATCAATTAATTATAGTTACGGGCACAGAAATCAAAGTTTTACACATTTTGTGCTCCTGGGATATTGTTGCCTTATAATGAAACAAAATTTAATCGGTAAGTTTTAATCTGTATTAACGACTATTGCTTGCGTCGTCGCCAGAGCACGGCCAGCCAGTCACGTGTCCAACAGACGGTAGCCACCTACTTCCGGTACTCCCTGATGGACCTTCTATCCAAGATGGTGGCCGGGACACCGCACTTCGTCAGGTAACTGTTTACATAGCGCACGTCTGTGCCATCCTGGTTTGATGTAATGCCAGATCTGTGGTAATAAGCTAATATTGGTGTCTAGAGCAAAATGAACAGCTCCATTCCAGCATGTGATCGCCTCATATTTATCACATCATATTGCTTTCCGTCTTTTCCCTCCCACATTGCTTTAAGTACCCTATTATTCTATAAAAATCAGAGTGTTAAGCAACACCAGGAAGACGAAGTGCTTGCAAATTGGACTATTTGGCGTGACTCATGGGCTGCAGGGAGCGGCATGAAATTGGATAATTATCATTTATTTGTTTACACCTTATATTCTTCTATGTCAAAACGATTTCATAAAATTCCATTATGGACTATCTATAAATTAATTTTCTAATAAGTGGCATCACGTGACTTATCACGTGATCAATTCATATGAACGTATGCATTACGACAAATCTGGCACGACGTGAAACCTGGAGCGCACACACGTTAATAAACAAACCTAGAGTATTTTGAGTGAAGTTCCACAGTCATATTCTACCATAATCATCTAATAAACTTAATAAATGAAGAATTTAATAGTTAAATTTTGCTGCAATAAAACACAAAACACGTGCAATGTAACATCACTGACAAATGGTTTTCAGATGCATCCGTCCTAACGTGGAGAACAGCCCTGGGTACTTTGACAACGAGAAGGTGCTGATCCAGCTCCGATATACAGGGGTTCTGGAAACCACACGAATTCGAAGAGAAGGATTCTCCCACAGAATCCCGTTCTCAGAGTTCCTGAAGAGGTAAATTTGTTCTTTTATTGCAACAAATAAAAGATCGAGATAAATAACATGAAATTGTTTTATGTTCAGCTTGTTTGATTTTACAGCTTGAGGCCTCAGATATTGAAGGCTAATGCATTCTTCGTTTCGTCGGTTGCCGAACAAGTTTTGCTTTAGTCAGGAAACTTTCTGCTTCAAAATGTCCAATGGCGCATAAAATAATTCATATAAGAACTGTCCTTATATGCCGATGCCTCCTATATTAGACCGACAAGTTGAAAGTCGAGTTTTATTTGCACATTTTCAGCAAGTAGTTATGTAGTATTTTTCCACTTGATTTCCGTACTGGAGGTTAGATACTAGTGTACTCATTATGGATGGTTTCATGAAGCATCCCGTATGTCTTTAGGTGCTACATCTAGTCTCCTTCCTGATTATCGATGGTTTTATGAAGCATCCTATATGTCTGTAGGTACTACATCTTGGGGTACAACTTCAACGAGAAAGTGCGAGTCAACCGGGACAGCTGTAAACTGCTCCTCGAGAAGATCCAACTGGAAAACTGGGCGCTTGGCAAGACAAAGGTAACATTCTTTGATACTTTCTATCCGGGTTTAGCCGCTGAAAGCAGCGAACGACATGAAAATCGTTTCCTATATAAGCTGTAATTGGGTCTTCAACTATAGTATCGTGACACCTCATGTGGGAGACATATTGCAGGTTTTCCTCAAGTACTACCACATCGAGCAACTCGCGAAGAAATTCGAAGAGCAGCAAAGAAAAGTAGTTCTGGCGCAAGCGGTGATGCGGATGTGGATTCAGAAGAGGAGATTCCGCCGCCAGCGTGATCAGGCCATCAAGAGCGCGCTGGCCATTCAGAAATGTAGGTCACCAAAAATGGCCATCTTTTCCGTTTCTGCTGTGGGATAGATACCCTCATATGCCTCAGTATGCATTGTGCATTTTCTGCTGTGACCTTATATATATATATAAGTATACGGTTGGAAAGTTCCGTTCAACACTAAGCAAATCAAAGCCGGTGTGATGAAATGTAATTGCTCATCTTCTGTTAGAGCCCGAGCGTGCATTAGATTCATGCAATCGATGGTGAAAGGATATTGCACGTGTGTTGGGGCCCAAAACGTCCGACTGCCCAAAACGTTCTACACTAACTATAAGAACAAACTAATCGTTGCAATCCTACACAATCTGCCGATATCAAGCCGCGATACGCTCGTTTTGTACCTCTTAGATACCGATGTACGAACAGCATTGAGGTTTCATGAGAAGCTGGGGAGGGGGGTGGGGGCGGACGTGTGAGCTTGAGTAAGGGAACGGTGAGTAACAAGGCACGGAAAAGGCCTTAGCAGTACTTTACATCCTTGGTATCTTTGCTCGTGATGGGATGTCACACCCTCCGGACCTAGATCTATCCATTAAAACAATATTTGTTGCGAGATTGAGAGGCAATGAAACAAATCTGGGGATATATTTATTCTTTTATGGTCTTGTTGTGCTTGGACAACAATCGGTGTCTAACTGTGCATTATGTTATAGGTGTGAAAGTCATCCTGGCCCGTTTTGGGCAGTCGGGCGTTTTTGGTTCTCACACACGTGCGGTGTTACAGCGATCATTCCGATCGGCAAAACTGTGTTAAGCTTGCGGTGAAGGTTACGTTGTATTCGTATTCATAGTAATGTAGGATACAAGTAGGCGTACCATGTATAATGTACATGACCATATATTATTTGCTTGCGACCAGTTTAAATGCGCGAAATAGATACCTACCTCAGCAATCCTTTTATCCACTGTGCTTAATATGATAAATGCAAGGTAGCCGTGAATGTGTGATATCTATCCCATCTGCTTTAAGAGTAGTTTTATTATTTTATATTTGAGATAAATTGATTATTTTTTTGTGGGGCTTTTCATATATTTTTTTGTTCGTCTTTTATCTTCACTAACTTATCCCCTCAGTGCTGTTGTTTTGTCTCTTTCCGTTTGATTGCATGCTTTCAAAATTCCCTGCAACGGTATCCCTATATTAATATCATTATCATGGCGCGCCCAAACAGCCTGTGCCAATGTTTTCATGCTATCGCCTATGCTACTAAAATACTAATTCATAATGCTTTCATTCTTAATGCTGCTTGCTTTCCTGGTGGTTGGTTCCCTGGCTACCCTGCTTTACCGCCTGGCTCCCTGTGTACCTTACCGTAGTATTCCGCGGATGGACAGTTAGACATAAGTATCGCTACATGGTGAGAGACAGATCTAAGGCGTCCACAATGGTTCAAACAGGTGAGACTAACATGGACTAGGCCGTGTACAGTGTATAAGGTTACTTTCTGTATGCCACAGAGAAACAAAATATTCACCTAGACCTGTATTAATTCTAGGACAATTGATGATATCTGACGCATTCTTATGTTTATGTTAATCTTATATCTTTGTCAATTCTAGATGCTATGAATTTTACTGATAACTTCTGGCCAACTCACTCTAATTTACTCTAACAATTAATAACCATTAGAGCAAATCTTTCCCACTTTCCTCTCGTGTCCTTATGCATGTCCTTATGCATCGGGGCCGGCCCGGTAACTCAGTTGGTCAGAGCGCTCGCCTTGAGTGCTCTGGCCACCTGAGAGCCTAACGGCACGTGGATTGGTGCTTCGACCCCCGCTGTGGCCATGTCTGTGTTATCGCAGGATAAACATCCCATGTCCTTCTTCGCAAAGAGTAGGGGGTTTACCCCGGGGACATGGCTCCACTGTCCCTTTCTTTTCCCATTGACGCGATATGACCAAAAGTGGTTAAAGCGTCCTGAATATACAACGAACCAACATTATGCATCGTGCCGGGAGGTTGCTTGACCCAGATTACCCCGTCGTGTGCGCTAAAACGACGGTCGAAAAACCCCGATTTTGTGTATCCTACTCACACGTGGCTTTTCAGTTGTCCGTGGATTCCTTGTTCGCCGGAAGTACGGCCCCGTGCTAAAGAGGCGCCACAGCGCGGCTGTCCTGGTCCAAGCGAGAGTGCGCGGGTTTCTGCAGAAGAAAGCCTACGAAAAATACCGAAGCGAGGCTAGGAGAAAGGCAATCAAAATACAGTCAGGTGAGTGTACTCGGCTAGGCCATCCCAAGTCGTTCGAATCCCACCTTTGCAAATGCCTATATGTTTGTTGCAGGACATCATATGAGATGCCATGTCCTTCTTCTTGGGCGTTACTTCCGGAGATATCGTTGCTCGCTGCCTTTATCCATGTCATTGTCACGACATACAGTTGTTAAAAGCGTCCTACTTAAACCAACCAATCAACTTTTTTTGCCTGGACAATATGGAGGGCACAGAATGGTGACGTTTACCATGTTTGTGAATTACCCAATCGTTATTTCACGATTTGTCAAAGTACTTGATGGAATCCATGGATTCGGCCTATTCGAACTGAGCCATAACATGTGTTTTTATTATGCTAATCCCGAAGATTAATGTCGCTACTGGTCGGCGGTTGTAGAACACAAAACACAAAAGGACATATTAAGACTATTTTAATATATTCTTATTAATTAACTTAACTTAACTTAACTTAAGCGATATTTTAAACATAAATGCTTGATTGCGTGTGAAACAGAAATGCAATCAAACATTTGACATAGTCCATTCAGCCAATTTAAGTAAATTCTAGGGAAAAGAGCATGCACTATTGCATCCAGTTAACGAACGGCACAACGCCATTAATATTAATTTCGAAAATATAGCAGAAGTGATGACGATGAATTCCGTTTTTGAAACCGGTTTCAACGGTTTGCCCACCTAAAGGCGCTACGCATCGTTCACTTATTTACAGTTTCAACGTGTATTTAGGACATAGCATGGGTGATGACCATGTGCTTATGAAGTTTGCCAGCATAAATACGCCGTCTGTTTCAGTTTCTACCGGCGATTGGAGTGTTCGTTAATAAACTAGTCTCATTTTGTTGTCCAGAAGTCTCCATTCATTGCATTTATGATTAACCAAGGTCTCAGTTATTGATTCGAGGGTTATGTTTTAGGACTGAAACGGAATCCGTTGCTAGCGTTCCGTAACAGGCTGAGTATGTTTCTCGCATCGGGAAGAATTTGAACATATTTCGTTTGGGGATTTTTTTTGCTTTGTTTTAGATAAGACTAATCACAGCCACTCGAAGGCATTAAATAAGGGAATCATTGTTTGACACTTGCGTTACAAAAACTAAAGTTGATTTCCATGTAAAGAAGGATCTATTAGTAATTACCTACCTTCCTGCTTCTGCATTTTCGCCTTATTGTTATATTATATTATTATATTATATAGTATTATATCTTATATATTATTATACCTCTTATATCTCTATCACGCTCGTTGGGAGTCTCGTTACTCTTTGTTCCATTGATTTCCGGAATTATTTCTCCGTCATTTAACTTTTCTTTCTGACATTCATACCGTGGACAAACACAATAGACATTTTGCCGGCCCCGGGTCCCAACTGACTATGTGATCCATTGCGCTACATGTATATATATATAGGTATTGGAATCCTCCAATACATGCTGTCGACACACTGAAAGATTCCCACAGCTACTTCCATAATGTCTGTCACCTTTTCATAGGACATTCATTCCCTGGGCAAAAATAATAAAATTTGAGTCTCTATTATTATGTGATCAATTGCGCTGCATGTATATAGATGTGTCGGAATTCGCCAATACATGCTGCCGACAAAGTGAAAATTCCCACGGCTACTTCCATAATGTCTGTCACTTTCAATTGCTTAGTTATTCAGTAGGTCAATGGGCCAATGGTATATTTTGCTAGACATGAAAGTGTCATCATTACACAAAGACCCACATCGCATATTTTAATACCTGACATAAGTGTATAATAACTTTTGTGGGTTCTGAACTCTGTCCTATTACGACTACAATGAGATGGTATACTTTACTAGACATATGTCAGTACATACATGCAAGAAAAGATGTGCATCGCCAGTATAACTCCCTTCTTCTTTATTAATTTTGCAACAGTGTTTCGTGGGTTCCGAGTTCGCCAAGAGATCCGCCTGCACAAGATGTCAGAGGACCAGGAATGCCATAAAGCCGCCATCTGTCTTCAAAAGTACTTCCGCATGTGGCGTGCGCAGTCAAACTACGTCAAGATGCAGCTGTATGCAGACACAGGCGACAAACAGAGAATCGACTTCAGCCAACAGGTGAGAGATACAGCGTTCAAGTAGAGATTTATATATATATAAGCAAAAATGTGTATGGAGGGACTTATTTGATGTGATCGTATATTTTACTTTAGTTTTAATTACTTGTGTCACATGTCATCCGGCCACATGTGTTTATTGAGAAACCTTATGGAAAAAGGCACATGAGGTTGAACTAATTGGGCCTTTGGATGGTGAATCTGGAGGCTAATTTATATGAAAGAAGATACATGATGTGAAAATAATGATGTCGCCGACGGAGGTCAAACCCAGAACCGTGATAATTTTCCTCGTCGACATTGGACATCGAAATTTTTAAAATGTTCAATACGGATTAGCGGGGTGGTCTCTTCAGCGGGGATCAGGCCAATAGGCGGGGTGGTCATATTACCGGGTTGGTCTTAAAGCGAGGTTCCACCGTAGTCTTCTCAAATCAGCCAGCCAACACAACATCGTCTTCGATTAAACGAGTTGGAGATTACCGTATGACTTGCTTTTACTTTTTCCTGTCATTCTGTTGCCATGACAGCTGGAGAGCTCCACGCCCTCGTCACGTGGCTCCATCGATCTATCCAGCCAATCAGGGCTCAGCGAGGAGAGAAAGGAACAACTGCGGAGGGTGCTAGAAACCAAATCGCCCTGGGTAGATAAGGATGCGGAGTATTACAACGCGGTGTGTACAATATTTCTACAACGTGATGTTGTAGTCCGAAGAATATTTCATAGAATCGCCACCCGGTAATCGCCAGCGTCATTGACCGATAGGGGTCTGGAAGGAGTAAATGGCGACACGCGACAAGGGCCTTGAATGAAATACCATTTCTTGAATGTCGGTCGTTATCTCAAATGTTTATATATATATTATATTATATTTAATGCGTGGGAGTGATCAAGGTATAAAATCTTTCACCCCTATTTTAGCGTCATCCGATCACGGCGTTCACCATAATAATATTCCGTTCTTTGTAGCTGAGTGATGACAATAGAAGCCAAGCATCTGCGTGGGCCAGAAAGCGAGAGTAAGTATGCAATGTCATGTTCTAGCGTAACTAATATCGAATGGACTGCATCGAGGAAAATGTAATGATTACATTATCCTTGACTGTATAGAAATCTAGGTTACATTTAGGACCATGATGTAGAAATGCACGTATCTCTTTATAGTGTATAGCTATCGGTAGCTTGTAATAATATGTTTAATTCATGAATGAATTCATAGTGGCAGTAATGATGTGGTTTGGAGGCGAACGGCCTCAAAGTTGCACTGTCGAATAATATTGATGTGTAGGACGTTCTGAATGGTTTTCTGCTCTGACGATCCACTCTATTGATTTGATTGGGGCTTAACGGCACTTTCAGCCTGGAAGGCTATATCGTGCCATATTGGTCAATATTAGTCAATATTAAAACCCTGAAAATCAATACATGTGATATAAATAAAACCATGAATGCAGTCTTTGTGGAATCCCATAGATCAATAAAACCCTGAGGATATCAAGTAATATCATTGATCAGTTCGTCATAAAACCATGAAAGTGAAGAATGGTGAAACGATCAAGACAACAAATTGTCAGAATATAAAACCATGAGTTGGTTTTTAAAACCAAGCTTTTGAGATTAATAATTACAGCAAAATGCACTGTTTGGCAGTAAACGTTGAATATATCATATGCATTTGACTAGATTTATTGTAGATAAATGATCTAAAATCGTTTGCACGGTTTGGCTGTAAACGTTGACTAGATATATCATATGCACTTGACTAGATTTACTGCAGATAAATAATCTAAAATCTTTTGCTGTGGTATATTATTAAATAGTTCTTTCATAGTTTGATCCACTCTAATCTACAAAGATAGCCCTGGCACCCTGATCTATTCATACCCGCCCGTGATCTATACAGATCTGCCCATGATCTGTACATACTCAATCCCTGATCTATACAGATCCGCCACGGATCTCGATCTATACACATCCTTCCCTTATCTATAAAGATCATCCCCTGATCTATACATATCCGCAAATGATCTATACAGATCAGCCATAATCTATACAGATCCGTCCCTTATCTATAGAGATCAGCCCCTGATCTATAAAGATCCGCCCATGATCTTTACAGATCCGTCTCTAATCTAACAGATCCCCCCTGATCTATACAGATCCGTCCCTTATCTAAACAGATCCCCCCTGATCTATACAGATCCGTCCCTTATCTAAACAGATCCCCCCTGATCTATACAGACCCGTCCCTTATCTAAACAGATCCCCCCTGATCTATACAGATCCGTCCCTTATCTAAGCAGATCCCCCTGATCTATACAGATCCGTCCCTTATCTAAACAGATCCCCCCTGATCTATACAGATCCGTCCCTTATCTAAACAGATCCCCCCTGATCTATACAGACCCGTCCCTTATCTAAACAGATCCCCCCTGACCTATACAGATCCGTCCCTTATCTAAACAGATCCCCCCTGATCTATACAGACCCGTCCCTTATCTAAACAGATCCCCCTGATCTATACAGATCCGTCCCTTATCTAAACAGACCCCCTCCCCCTGATCTATACAGATCCGTCCCTTATCTAAACAGACCCCCTCCCCCTGATCTATACAGATCCGTCCCTTATCTAAAGAGATCCCCCTGATCTATACAGATCCGTCCCTTATCTAAGCAGATCCCCTCTGGTCTATACAGATCCGCCCCTTATCTAAACAGATCCCCCCTGATCTATACAGATCCGTCCCTTATCTAAACAGATCCCCCCTGATCTATACAGATCCGTCCCTTATCTAAGCAGATCCCCCTGATCTATACAGATCCGTCCCTTATCTAAACAGACCCCCCCCCCCTGATCTATACAGATCCGTCCCTTATCTAAACGGATCCCCCTTGGTCTATACAGATCCGTCCCTTATCTAAACAGATCCCCCCTGGTCTATACAGATCCGTCCCTTATCTAAACAGATCCCCCCTGATCTATACAGATCCGCCCCTAATTGAACACACTGATCGGTCCCCATTTTACAGCTGCGGATCCGCCTCCAGATTGTAATGCTATGTTAACACGACCTTTGGTAATATCCTCATTTGATTCGACCCATGAACTAAAATATTTAAATTGCACAACCGATATTCGTTCCAACAATAGGAGTTTATCGTCTGGGAAGCTGAAGACAGATCGATCGAGTTATATATTGTCACTGTTGCGTCCTGTAGTAAACTGAAGCAGCTGACCAGTGCCGAGGGAAGGTCCTATTACGACAGTCTGGTGGCCGAGATACAACAAAAGTAAGATGACCTAAGCTATGTAAATCTGGCGCTTGCTCGTGACCATGTCTCTTTGTGGCTGATGTTTGGGTGAAGAATGATCATCGTCGCCGCAGATTGACCCTAAGATGGGTGCCAAGTAATGGTTAATTATAAAACACGCTTCACATAATTAATTACGCACTTAAACTCTTATATGTTTATATTTTACTTTAAGTTTTTATAATTTTTATGCATTCTTCGTATCGGTATTGGTGTTTCTATCGTTAATAGTTGTTGTTTTCTCACCGTTATCGTCACTTGGTTGATGTTCCAATGCAACGACCTGCATTCAACTGTGCCTTAGCATATATTATAATAATTTATATACTGCACTATGGTGGCATCCTTACATACGTTTGCATTAAACTCCGGGTGCAACAATTATAAAGGCCAACAAAAACGTGGGAGAATATTTCTTTCCTTGGCTTGATCACGTGTCCTTAACCTCATTCCAAAGAATGGGAATTACTCCGCGTCACGTGGAGCCTTACTACTTCGATCCGTCCAATGGCGACGCTCAGTACAACTACTATTCGGTGCCCGAGCCAATGGACTCGCCCATCTCCAGCATTGCGAAGGAGTACGAAAATATTAAGACCTGGAGAGTCAGGAGAAAATACAGGTGGTCTTTTCTGGAAAGGGTTAATGCTAAAAACACCTGTCGACCCCACATACCTCTAGATTCCTAGCTATAGTCAACCTTTCCCTGTCCATATACCATTATTTGTATCCTCGATTATCGCCATCCCCAGCCAAGTATTCGTGAATTGGTTCAGGGTTACGATCGGCATTTGGCGATGGTTCACTGGGTGTGGATTTTATTCGTTGTGCGCCTGGACACGTTTTATGTTTATGGCGGTACGCTAAAACAATGCTCGCAATAGGCATTCATTGGATATGTCGGAATTAAGTTGGTTATCCTTAGCACCATGTTTGCCTTTCGTTATAGCTATATATATGTACGTGTTTGCATGTGTTATGGTTATGAGTGTTTGTCCTAGCAATGTACCTCGGCGAGGTCGTTCTTCCATGTTAGAGCGAACCATTTTCAACATAGCTCACGTATGACTTACGTATGGCTCATTTCCTATAATGAGTGATTTCGTGGGCTCTAACATGGAAGATGGACCCTCTTCGATTTTGTTTTATATTTGTGTTATTCCCCCTATAGATGACTTCGCAAATATGCACTCTATATACTATAATCAAAGCTTAACTGGTACCCTGGGAAATATTTCGATATTGTCAAACGAAATTCTACTATATGCAAGTTTTCCAGGGAGCTGACATGGACATTTTTGATGTCATTAATTGTCTAAATAATATGTTGTCAAGCGATGACGCTTTGCTGTGTAAATACCAAAATATTCCCCACAATGCATAGCATATGCAGTGGCACCTCACAGTTGGAATCCACACTACGATTTGGGAAGTCATCTATTACCAGCATCCAGTAGCCCAACCTTCTCTTAATCCAGCGATAAGCATGTGGAACGGTCCTCCCCCTGGACGCGTCCTAAGACGAACATCCGACCCTTACCCGGCATGCATGCGCCTCTATGTGACTCCGATCTCCACCAATCGCATGACTCCCTGCTCAGGAAAGGCACGCGGCGGAGCAACCAATCAGAATACAGCTTTCAATCGCACCCCTCCACGTTGTCAAGTCTGAGCGAAAGTGATTCGGAATTTGGAAAGCACGTGGTTACCATAGCAGTAACAAACGACCGAGTCTCAGAAACGTAATCCACTTTAATGTTTATATAGAGCGGATATTAGATCATGGAAAATCAATTACGAAAATATTTAAAACCAATTAAATCTTCAGCAAATTACTCTGACTTTATTTCGGGTCGATAAAACTATATTTAGATGATTGATGGGATGGCGGTCCATTTATATTAATAACAGATATTATGAGGTATAGACAACGGCCAAGTTGGGAAATATACAGTAGTTTCTGCCGTGGGTCACTTCCATGAACTTTTTATTTAATACTCGAATGTGCGTATTATATACATACGCAAGTCATTTGCTTCATGTTACAGCCGCTACCCACCATGTTTTCACCATTGTCGTTTGTTATGTCTTGTAAATAATTAGAGATACCTTGTGGAATGTTACTTCTCTGGCACTATCTACTTAAATATATAAATATCGATTTTCTGATTTTATTAATTGCCAAAACAATTGAAGACATATCTTACCTAGACTCGACAATATTTGTTTAGTGCATGTATATTTAACATAATTACCAAATGACCTGTCCACTACTGCGTGATTGTTTTACGATACCAAATTATATCTATAACGGTATAATACCCCATGTTGTTTGATACACAAAAGGCAGATTTAGACTGTTTTAAACAATGTTTTGTATTTTTGTAAACAATATTTTTGTTATTTTTGTAAACAATATTCTGTATATTTGTATCGTAGTCCATCCGGAACTGGCTTAGTCAAACACGACTCCGGCATCTTTGAGAAACCAATGTCTCCTGGCGGCCGATTTCCTGACCAGTAAGTACACATGCACTTAATGCATAAATTATGCAAATAGCTACACATAGACGCACTATCTTTTTTATACCCAATGTTTGGATAATTCATTGAAGTTTATCTATATTTTATCGTTATATTTATTAGTTACGTTATTTTGTTATGTTGCACCACGAGCAATGATTCCATTTCTTGATCTCTCTCTTGGTATTTTTTTTTATATGTTTAGACATACCGTATAACGGTTGTAGGTAAATGCACTTCTTTTGTATGGTAATCTATACTGACGTGACAGCTCACGTATACGAAGGACATGAAAGGATTTGTAGTATGCATGATAAATGCATGATAAGTTTATAAGAACAGCCTCAAATATCGGTCCTCAGCAAAATATATTAAGGAGACCCATAGACACAAATCACATGGCTTTGTTATATTATTAGCTCCGTATTATGGAATCAACATTAATCTGGTCGAATAAGTGCCTTGCGCTTCGCTTTTCGACAAGAGAGAACTTATCACGGCCTTCAGTATTGCATGAAGACTTGCATGTCTTGGTCGAAGCGACGAGTAGCATTCACTATTCAACTGACTACGGTATACCCGAAATGCATCTGTATAGGTCCTCTGGGGGCGAAATCGACAGCGAGGCGACAAAGGCTGCGGCAGAAGTCGGCGATGTCTTCCGGTCTGCTATGGCCGCGTCAGCCGCCTCCAAGTTTCTGGCAAAGTTAGTTTCAGGCCCAGTGCTGCCACCTGCCGGCCAATCCCTAGATATTTCCTGTGGTCATTTTTGTGTACACCGCGCACAGTGTATGGTCCTACGGCTACCCATAAAGTGTTTCAGATATGTAAACAATTAGATCTGAGGTATTGGGAAAGGTTTAAGTGTCATAATTGGGGGTGATAGCAAGGTTTTTTTGCAGGGGATGGGGGGATGTTTAATATCAGTCATTCTATCTTTGTTGGTTCCGTCTGTAGTTACCGGTACCACAAATGCTAAAAGCACGTATTCGGCTAATTTACTGCAGTTCGGTTGACACCTAGAATGTGCCGGCCTTTTTTGCATGTCTGAGCTCTTATTGTTGAAGAAACAAATTATGGAGTGGGGGGGGGGGGGGGCGCAATGCCAAAACACTTGAGAGAAACGTTTTCTTCACCACCGACTTAGCTCCGGCTTCTAGAAGGAGCCTTCGACAATGGAGTTCATTGACACGTCCATTGACATGTGATGGTGAACTTAGCGTATGGCCAGCCATGAATATTCCGCCTCTTTTACTCGGTCGTGTCAGGCCAGCACTGTCTATAGTGACATTCACAAGCAATTCATCGCACAGTGTCCTCGTTTTCTATGTATGTCATGGATTGGTGTTAGTTTTCCTGTTGCATCATATTTATATGACTGGCACGTTGTGCTCAAATGAATAATAAATAGTGGGTTATCTGGTTATTGCGCTATATAGATTTTAAAACCAGATGAATTATTTATGTTTTTTGTAATTATTATTAATTATGTAAAGCTAAGAACGTAGCACATTAATTTCTTACAATTAGAAAAACGACCAAAAAATTCATCCGCCCACTTCTGATAAGCCTTACATAACTTTATGACCTTTACCCAAATTCTGCTGCCTCAACACAATAATTATTACCTCTGAATATATCCGACATGCTTTGATTAATCTATGGGATTATGCGTTGTGTAACAGCAAACCTGGTGCGTCGAGCACGACCAGTTCCTCGGCTCTCGAGTCGACTGGTGAGCTGAAGAAAAGTGAGAGTCAGTTTAGTCTGGCCTGGGACTCAGCCCTCGAGCAGGCCCGCGAGAGGGCGCTCGCGCCGGACGCTGTGCTGTTAGTATAACTGTTTCTTTTATGGAAATGTCGTCTGCTCCTCCTTATCAAATGTCGTCTGCTCCTCCTTATCAAATGTCATCTGCTCCTTCTTGTCAAATGTCGTCTGCTATAGTGTGACGTCAGATATGATCATAATCCCTTCCCGATACTCATCCCTTCAATGGTTGGACCAATCGGCGGCCATTTTGTTATCCTAGTATCCGTGGTCCTCTTCGCCCATGATGGTCTTCCCTATTTGATACATAGACATATGTTATGTTTCCAAACACTCACGTACGATTACCTCTTCCGCACCCCAGTTACGTAACCATCTTTTGGTGTTGTCCTTCAATGCACTCCCCTCGTCGCCGGCATATTTTCCTTCTGGGATCCTCACGATGCACATTGGTACCGTCCTACCCCAAATAGAAGCCAGGATAGATGCCATCTATACCGCACGAATATTTGTCGCTGTGTGTCAATTCCCCGGGGGCAAAAGGACCAATAAATGTTGCATGCATAATTTGCACCGGAGCCTCTTCATTTTACCGTTTAATATCATCAACCGGACGATTGGGGGTTGCATCCTGGTATTATTCTCATCGGCGGTGGCGTCATCTCGAGCATCCATCACTTGACGTACATTGACGAATGCACTTTAATGGTGTCCTGTGGTTTGAGATATATCTATATATACGAACCCACATTTATTGGTATTGGGTTCGGCTAGTATTTATAAAGGTACTTATTGCCGATTCACTTTAAAAAAATGGTGACCGTGCCCTTGTCGACGCAATGGTTGCTAGGCTACGGGTGACGTCATGTGTTTCAGACATTGGACATCTGGGATTTATTACTACCCATACCAGATTTTTTCCATTGCCTATCATTGGCATTTGAAATGTTTCACTTCCGGCAATGCTTATAGAACGCGTTGTCTTCGGTAATATCCAAGGGACTGGGAGTACCATGGCATGGATCTTTCAGTCCTCGATTTCGCGATTGTCTTTTATGTATGTATTATATCCCTTCGGCTTACCATATGCAAATACGTAACCGTATGAGGGGAATGAATATGGTGCAGGTCCAAGTTTATAATCTCATATAACTTATATCGGGGTGTTCTGTATTAATGTGATGTGTCTCTTGTTGTTCGACAGATAGCAGCGAGTTCCCCTGTTACACATTATACGTATGCATGACTATCCTCCTGCTAGTAATAGCTCTGATTGTAATAATAACATTAGATTGTTTTCCTTCTGACAGCACAACATTTCCATTATTACGCGTCCTTGCACTTCTATTCAATGTGGCCAGCGTGTTGTGTCTACAAATGGAATATGCATACTAATCTAACATACCTCCTATGTATTCTATGCAAACAGAAAGATTTTTATTGAAGATTGCATCTCATTGAATAATGACTTATTATGTATTATAATGTATAGATTTCCCGCCGTATATTAAAAACCCAATTTGCATTTAAAACACTTAAGTATTATCATAATGTCATATATAGTGATATTGCTTGTATAATAGAACGGCTGACCATAGTTAATCGCCGCAATATGTTTCTATTCCCATAAATTACACCGAGTACACTATTTTCTCGCCTTACGTTCCAATAACTGTCTCCAAATTCATTATCACCACTTCTGTTCGCGAGACACGCCGTCGTCAATGGGAACTTAAGTGCACATTTTCCGACTGAACAAATTGCAATTAATATATATATATACTCCTCAACCGATTCCAGTCGGCATAGGGAAATGTAGTTGTGATTAATGTCGCTAATGTTTTTTTATATATATATGGATATATATATATATATATGCATATATAAAAAATGCCGGTTTTTAATCACATGATATGTATATATATATATATATTAAATGCCATTTTTTAATGATATGATATGTATATATGTATGATTGTTGCCATGTATCATTCCCCATGTTACGTCACGAGTCTCTGTTCCTCTCTATATAGGCCGGAAATCACAACCCGTGATTTAGACGACATGGCATCGGATGCCGGCACCGGAACTCCATCTAGTCTATGCTCAGAAATGGCTGCCCCTGATATCGAAATAGAGTAAAATCTAAATATATTATTGTGTTTGCCTGGCGTTTGATGTATCTGGAGTGCCATGGCATGATTTGTTGGGTGACATTGTTATTGGATTGTCTCTTCTCTCTTCACAACTTCCTATTTCCGTCGTATTTCAGTGTCGTGTTGCCAGGGTTGCCCGGTAGATGGCACTGCAGACTCACTTCTTGTTATTGAACTTTAACAAATTAAACCCATTTTATTTAATAGTGTGACCCGTCACCGTTGCTCTGACACATAATAGCTCTATTATTAGTGCGAGACACTTTTTGTGTTAAATTAATACTGCATCGTTATACTAGATTTATACGTTACATAAGGCAGCTTTACTATTTCCTATGCCTGGCTTGCTGGCCAGAAGGCAGGTTTTATCGATAGACTAACACTACGTTATGACTCCAACACGTTTTCAAGAAATTTCTCGCGTTAAATTAATACTGCATCGTTATACTAGCTTTATAAGTTACATAAGGCAGCTTTACTATTTCCTATTCCTGGCTTGCTGGCCAGAAGGCAGGTTTTATCGATAGACTAACACTACGTTATGACTCCAACACGTTTTCAAGAAATTTCTCGCGTTAAATTAATACTGCATCGTTATACTAGCTTTATAAGTTACATAAGGCAGCTTTACTATTTCCTATTCCTGGCTTGCTGGCCAGAAGGCAGGTTTTATCGATAGACTAACACTACGTTATGACTCCAACACGTTTTCAAGAAATTTCTCACGTTAAATTAATACTGCATCGTTATACTAGCTTTATAAGTTACATAAGGCAGCTTTACTATTTCCTATGCCTGGCTTGCTGGCCAGAAGGCAAGTTTTATCGATAGACTAACACTACGTTATGACTCCAACACGTTTTCAAGAAATTTCTTTCTCATCATAGACCTTTATCAAATCGGGTCGTATTTGATCTGTCTGATGTCACTAGATTTTGACACCAACTTTCCTTTGATAGTTTGCATACTTACTAACACTCTGATCATACCTTTGGATCACAATGCGTACTCGAACATAGTGCAAGATTTGAATAGAATGGACGATGTACTTCTGAAAGAGATTAAATTGGTATGGTTATGCTGACTCGGAACAGAGTTTGATCGGACACAACAAGTGGTTGCGACTTTGCTTGCCATATCCGTCAAAGAAGCTGTATTTGTTGTTTCAAGCGATTAGCTGCTTACGTCTCCATTAAACATATCTTTATATAAAGTTTGAACTCTGTTGCCTGGTAGCATTGATATACGGAAGATGCCGATAACATGCGTCTTATAATTACAATGCACTAAGGTATGTGAGCTCCAGGTGTGTGGCATTGTCACATCTGTCCGAATTGGTAAAGAAAAACGGTTCAGTTGTACATGAACATCAGTTGTGCTCAGGTTTGAATACCGCTTGTCTAGAGAACATGAAACACATGGTCATGTAAAATAATTGAACTGTCTGCAATCTATCGTCACTGTAATGATCTAATATAGCGATTGGCAATGGTTGAGTCTTGGCAAATAATGTCTATACCGGGGCACCGAAACACAAGATGAGTTCTTGTTCTAACATCGCATGTAGTGTGATATAATTGAGTATGTCTCGCCGAACTGATGTTGTGAAAGTGTTGTCCCACTAAAATCTCTTAATTCTCTAATCGCTGGGTCTTCTGCCTTTGTTGACATCAGTTGACTAACTACCATTTATGTCGTTGTTTTACGGGTTTTTGAGCTTCTGTGACGGACACCCCTAGAAGTACATTGCGCACTGCTTCACTTCATTAGTAGCTCTGCTTGAAAGGGGTATTGCAGTTATTATCGAAAAAAGACTCACTTTTGGCAATCATCATTTATCATTCTCTAAAATATATTTAGCTTTCTTATTTCTATGTAAATATCTATTCAGATATTGAGAGAACAAATAATTAAGCCTAGATTTACACGCGAAACCCTTTCCTGCTTGCTATATTCAAGGACATATAATTAATTATTTAAGATAGAAGAGCTATTCACAAACAACTGTTGCATGCGTAGGCTCTAAGGGTGTCTGATGTTGTCATGTATTGTAGAACTATATGCCCTGTATTTCTCTGAAGTGATGGTGGCCATTGATATTGCTCTCATATGTGACACGATATAAAAAAATTCGACGTTAAAGCTATAGATACATATTTTCAAAAACATTACATTGCGCGAAGCGTTGCTAATCAGATTTAAATAGAATTGGGTAAATTCAGAGTATATGCTATATGACGACCACGAATAATATTTCTTTTTGGGTACTGATTTGTTTATTTTAGAAAATGATTCAAAAGACATGGTGGCGTGGGCACACTGTTGTCAGTCTGCCAGCAATGACAATGCAAGCCACAAATGCGATATAAATATTGCTGGCTTCTGGTTTATCTTTGAATAGTCGGCAAGTCTTTGAGCTTTGTAAGGACCGCATGGCTCAGATTTAGCCTCAAAAGCAGATGCGCGCCAAGATATAAGCACTGTCGTGCACATGTATATTATTCGTGGTGCGTACGTCTTACAAAACAGATGACCTTATTGCAGATGTTGAATTGCATGAAATTGGTATGGTAATAATCGCAATGAGTTTGATCATTATTATGGCTGGCTGGACGCGAGCGACGTTTAACATGACTTTGGCTGCCTGAGAAATGTACTAAGGGGTGGACCATTTGAAACCTACGCATTTAAACTTGAAAATTAATTATAAGCGCACATTCCGTCAATGAATGTGGGAAAAAATAATATATTACGCCAATTTCGAAAGAAAACGCAATCTTCCCCATCTAACATTTGAATTGTTTAGCCTTAAATTCCTTTAAAGCTGCTCATACAGCACTTTTCCGCTCCAATCATGATTTTCAAAATCCTCCGGAGAACGCCCAAGACATCAAAAAACGTGGCCTAATTAATAACGTTCTAACTATTATTTAATGCATACATCACTTGTGTTGAATGCACTAAGAAACTAGATGCATCATTTCCATTCAAAATTTACGTTTCTCCTAGAAAGTATTGCTGTATGAGTAACTTTAATATGTGCCTTCCATGGAAAAGACATTTCTGCATCCCATTCGAGGTAAACAAATTCTTTCGGTAAATATTTTGGCAACAAACTTACTTTCCTCCCATGCCTCCGCTTCACCTTGACATGGTATCACATGGTACGCCCCTAATGAGATGGGGAGAGTGTAATGAATGAACAAGGCGGGGTTTTGGGTTGCAGGTCATCATCACAGGACGGCTCCACGACAGACACGTACGTGCTATCTCGGGAGTCTGACTACTACCAGTGGAGCTCATCCTCTTACTCCCACTCCACCTTTCGGGATTACGACGAGTCCACCGCGTCCTCCTATTACGAAGTACCCGAGTCTTGGTCATACGAAAACTTCCGCCCGCAGCCGAAGACTGGCGGAAAATCGAATAACTCCGATAACTATATCCGGTTGCCTCTGGGTAAATATGGGCAGCCGGAGAGGGTCAGTAGTTGGTTCTCCAGCAGCCGAGGAGTCGCTAACTACGTGAATGTCAGTTATTACCTTGGTAACGGGCGGGGTAGTCCGGGGGCTCTCGCTTCCGGTAGTGACGTTGCTATGCAGGGCGATCGGGGCGCCCCCTCCTCAGTGAACGACACAAGTCATTATATGTCTATGCAAAAGCGGGACTCCAGTGCCAATATGGCGGCGATGGCTGGACGGATACCGCCGCATCAAGGTCATAGCAAGGACAAGACTAACGGTATGTGCACGTGCAAAGCTTGCCAATATGGGGTTTACGTGAAATCGACCTTTAGCCAGGGTAACCATGGCAACCTTAAGAGCGTCCTGGATAATCCTTTCAAACCGGAACTTCCCGTGAAGACGAGCGGTCCCCATGGCAACCGCTCCCCGGGTAAACCTATACCCAACCTGAACAGGGTAGACAGTCTGGTGGCCGGGGTGCATTCAAAATGGCGGAATCAAGGGCGGCTCACTGGTGGTGAATCCGACAGCGTCATTTACTCTAGTCCCAAACGGCAGCGCACTCCGGAGCTGCAGGTCAGCGCCCCGGGGGACCACCTTGAGTCTGGATACTTCTCCAGTCGCTTATCGAAAGACGGTGTAACGCTGGAAGTGGATGATTTCCAAGCGGAGAGCGACTACGCCTTCATCAACAAGGCATCCTTGCCGGTCATCGACTACGACACGGTCCTATTCCAGCTGAGTAACAGTAAACGTAACCCACAGCCGCCGTGGAAGTGGTTCTACCCGCCCACCCCGCCTATCCCAAGGCAACCTATGTACGTCACCATTCCCGAACCCCCGAACGAGCCTCCGCCGCTTCCGCCAATCAGCGAGGACGTGAGCGCTCCAGCGACACCTGGCCCCGATGACGGCAAAAAGCACGTGCGTTTTTCTGGACAGGATATCATTCACTTACGAACGCCCTCCACCTCCAGCTCCACGAGCTCCGCGAGCTCGGCATCGGAAGATGAGGATGAGGATGAGTTAGTGGTATTTATAATTTATTTAGCGCTGTTGTGACTTCCCTGTACTACCCACTGCGTTGCATTCCACCCACAGTACCCATAATATCTGCATACATACATGAACAGATAGGTGGTTCTTTGTTACATCTATAACACAGAAACCTAACCAACAATGCTATACACATAGCAGGGGGTGGGAGGTCCAGGTTTTCCCTCCCATGAGCTAAGGCACAACCACTGTATGATCACTCGTACAACCGTTAACTCCAGTCGCACTGACAGCAGATGTTGTCAGTGTCTGTATTACCATGAAAAATGTGAATTAATAGCATGGCGATATCCACGTGAATAGCAGCAACTGGTGTGTTAATGATGTAGTGTGGTGTGTTGTAAACGGTGGAGGAACAATTTACTTGCTATCGATCTTATAATAATGAACGACTTCGCGTGTCAACTATACTGACAATAACCAAACGTAAGTTCACCAAAACACGTTCTTGGTCAAATTTAATGAAGCGTTTCCGGTATATCTTAAAAGAGATAAAAATGCACGGGTTTCAGGTGGGACCCATGTGCGCCATGTTGCATTCAGTGAAACTCGTTTTGGCGTCAACTTCTACCAGACATGCGCAGTAGGACTTCCGATTATGGACTATAGTCAACACCTGAAGTCGCTCAGTATCGTTGTAACTATCTTCTTAAATTAATATCTTCTTCAGTTAACAGGTGACAATCTACTCAATTGCTACAGTCAATGAGCTATTAGTCTACTTTTTGCATTAATTCCACTAGAGTGAACGACCGGGGTTTTACAATTTGTTCTATCCTGGATGGCGATAATGCGGACATTTCGTGACCATATATGGCCGTCTTTGAACAAAGACGACAATATGACTCAGCTTCGGTACTTGCTCTTGGTTTAACAGCATTGTTTACCAAACGATTCGCAGGTTCTTATCTTGGTGCAGAGCTGCTGAGGCTGAATTTTTATTTATTTATTTTTATTCTACGTTTTTTTATTCCGATAGTCCTAACCATTGCTACGTCGGTTTGACGTTTACAGCTACCGTAACCGCTTATTTTTGTCCTCGTATGAACAAACGATGACTGCTGACATTTTTATGCGGAATCTGATATCCATGTATCACTAAAGGATTCAGAAATTTGCAAGTGGGGGTGGGAGAGGGTAGGGGGGGGGGGGGTACGGACAATATACGTCTTTTAATATCATAAAGATATCAATGAATCCGACATCATTTGTTTTATGCCTTCGCTCTTTGGATGGGCTATTTCAGCTTTTACAACCAATTGGACTGCGCATGGAACACTGTTGACACTGCCATTGGCTAGCTAGTTATAACCACTTTCCTCCAAATCGTGTGCAACTTTCCTGGCTCACCCGGTAAACAGTCTAGGCTGCTGATGAAGGTCAAGGCCGTGTGTGCGAATCCGGGGACCTGCATTTGCGGCATAATGCATCGAACCCAATTTTCATTGTCCCGGGAGGATTTCTTGACCCAATTTACCCAACATTTTTAATTGAGTGGAGGAAAACTGTTTTCGGTGTTTATATCACAATGTACCGCGTCGCCGCAGTGAGAATTCGCGGGACATTCAGCTGCTTAACAACATCGAGGATGACGAGATCGTGTACAGAGAGGAGCTGGTGCAGGAACACCGGGAGCTGAGGGACGAGCTGATCAGGAACCTCGAGATGCAGAGGAAGAACTCCGTGTCGGCCAGGTTCGCCAGACGACAGAAGAACGCTGACGACCAACAGGAGATGGACGAACGCTGGAAACGAATACAGGTTGGTTTTGTGCATGAGCGCTTAAATCCATTGATCACTCGTATGCTGGTCGCCGCCTATGACGCTCATGGTTTTGTGAGCCTGCTCTGAGAAATCAGAGCGAGGCGGAAGGAGAAAGTGGGGGGGGGGTGCAGTTTTTCTTTCGAACGGGGATGCCCTTTGCATTGTGCATACTGCATGCTCTTCTATATCTGGACTCCGTTCCCATATGGTACATCTCCGGCCTTCTTTTTCGGGTTCATCCCCCCTTGGTCTTAAGATGTTATTGTTAAGAGGCATTATGGGGTTGTTTCTACCGTTTGATGAAATCCCAAGTGTTGATAAGACACATTTGATGACGTCACGATGATGTTGACCTGAGCCACAAGTGTTTACACTTGAACACGTGATGCCTCGATAGAGGGGAATGTATATATACATTATGCGTCTCCTTGTCAGAACCTGAAGGAGGAAGACGAAAGCAGTGATGACAGCGCCACCTACCGAAAGATTTTGTCGCGCAGCGGGTCACGTGATGCTATGCCGTCATCAAAGCAGAGGACAGCGAGCGATGCTAGGTAAGGAACATGTCTTAATCATTCTGTTAGTTAAACAATGTAACCTGTGAGATCATATATCGCAGCCGATGTAGAAGGGAAAAGGTAGAAGAGCCATATTTTCTGGCTTGATCACTGGCTATTTTCGACGCATTTGGATAGCGGTATGGGATCATAAGTTAAAATCGGGATCAAAAGGAAAGCTCTAATGCTCATATCCAGATTAAAAAATGCAAAGCCCCCTTTTCATTTGTTGGGATTTTTTTTTATTAGGTTGAGTGCGAAATAAAATCTTAAATTAATTTAACAATGAATTTAACTAGTCAACAGCGCTGAATACAAGACCTTTCAGGTGCCTTTTATATATGATGACGAAAGCTAATAATGTAGGCGTTCATCTTATTACAGAAATATCTTTTATCATTCATATTATTTATATGCCGTGAACTTGTGAACTTATAAGAATTTTAATTATAATAATAATATCATGCGCTACCTTCCAGCACTGCTTCCGCCAATAGCGTGAAGTTCGGCATAAAGACCCCGACCCCGGCCGGACCGGGCGTGGAGTCGAGCGAAGACGGGGTTTACAACTTCCGCTCCATGCTGCGTAAGACGAACCTCCTGAATCCGGGTCGCACGCTGCGGAAAGCCCCTCCCGAGGAAACCGAGAAGGTTCAACAGGTGGACTTCCGCAGTGTCTTGAAGAAGCGCTCCATGGAGGCCGACACTGTTCCTCCTCAGCCCAGCGTCATGGCGAATTGATATCGATGGTGATGGTCTCCAGCATCCTTCGCGTTGCAAACTCTTGGTTGTCATTGTTACTGGCGCCTTGGCGAACTCTTGGTTGGCATGGTTACTGCCATCCTCGGCAAACTCTTGGTTGTCATGGTTACCGGGATCCTCTGGAAACTCATGGTTGTCATGGTTACCGGCATCTTCTGCAAACTACTGGTTGCCATGGCTATCGGTGTTTTTGCCCAACTCTTGGTTGGTTGTCATGGTTACCGGCGTCCTGGTGAACCGATGGCTCACAAGGTAACCAGATATAGTGTTAAACCGATAAACCGGCGGTCTACCATTAGATACAATATAGCTAACAAATAAAATCCAGCTATCTGGCTTGACAACTGATGCATGTGCGTTAACTGTGGTTATGGCAAGCCGAATACTGATTATATTTGTAGCGATTACCGGACATCGGCAGATGTTGTTTGGCTCAGTAACCTGACAAATGGACCAATTAAGAGAAGATAATAACTTGATATGTTGTATTACAGAGGTTATCCTTGAATTTATGGTCACCCAGTGGCTCCATGGTTATCCTATAGATCCATGGTGACGCCATGGAGTCATTGTAATCTAATGAATTTGTAATTTATATTTATCTAGGCGCGTTCTCTTATAGTTGCACTTGATATTTTATACATGTCAAGACTTATTTGTGTGTACTTATACCTGGTACCATATTGTGGTATTTATCCTTTCAAGGGTATATATAAAATATAACGTATAGGAATATATCTTCATATTGATATCAAAGACTTATACCGGTAACATGTAGTGTAATATATCGTTTTACTTTTTATTGAGCACTTCACTGTATGCTACACACCTGGTATTTATTTAATATGCAATTATAGACGTGAAGTATAATTCACTGCGTATGCAATGCGGTCTTACATGTTTTGGTGTAATTCTACAGTACGTGCATACGTCCATATACTCTATATTATAACTTTTATGCTAGACACAAGCATTTTCTGCGGGTTAAAGACTCCCCGGAGTTTGTATATGTTCACGGGTTGAAATCCACGATGCCTGAAAAATCACGGAGAGTGACTTGTACTTAGTCGATTACAAATCTTAGTCACACTTGTACTATTTATGCCAAAATGAGACTCTGGTCGACCCTATATACTTTGATGTTGAATGTGTTCGTTTGTACCGATCGCTTTAATTGTAGCTTTGATCTGCTGCACGAGATCATAACGTCCACCATGATTCCTTAATTGTGACTTTGTCCACTAGGGGCGCTGCCTGCTTCGATTGGCTTACTAAGCCTTGTGTTTGGAAGATTATGTCTATAATGATTCATGGCGTATCATATTGTGTTTGTATACTATAGGTTCAGCAGATGAAATTTTGCTTTTGGCGAAAAGCGTATGACATAGAAGGTTTCTGCAATGACCCATTTGTCAGATAAAGAAAAGGGATTTTTTATTTAACCAGTCATAAATTAGTTACCGGCAATACTTTCTTTCGTAAAAATTGACCATGCAAGGGCGAATCCAGTGGGGGTGGGGGCGTCCAAGGGGCCCGGACCAATGCAAAAATTAGACCATCTGAGGCGTCGATCCCCCGTCCCCCCATTTTTTTTTTAGGAAGAACGCTATCTAAGGCGGCGTGGACCCGCACCACTTGCTGTGATATAACTGAATGGCTCGAGGATAAACTGTCTGACCTTGAGCGCTGAGACGGATCTGTAATCATGCGACATGAGTTATATCCTTTACTGCGAAATATCAATGAAATGATATTTAATTAATATATTGTGTGCTATTAGTAGTTGTTTCTGATATCCATATGTTGCCGATTGTACGTGGTAAAATAATTGTGTTCGCTACAAAATACTTCCTAAAATCCCACTTACATGAAACAGAACGCTGTATACGGATGCAATAACTAAGACTGTTAATTGCTCTAATGTTACGGATAACATCTTGCGTGGCCCTACATTTACGATCGGTTTATATATTTGCGATGGGTAATTTGTTTCAATCCTATTGACCTGAGCGTTGTGCCGCGGCAATGGATGTGGTGATAATGTTCATGGTGTTTTACCCATGACGAACAGAAGCGGTTTACTACCCTCAGTAACAACGCCCACTGTGGATAACACTATGGCCGAATAATGCGGGTGCATGTGTGTCCGAACGCACCCTCCTATTCAAATGATATGAACGAATTTAGGGTTTAATTGCTGTCTGTTTTCATCAGAAATTTTTGGGAAAGAAAGTGCAGACCGCTTGGCTAAAGGTGAGATGCCACTTGATACGAACTTATTGTTACAATCAAAGCGATGGTGTCAATTTCCCTTTAATCGGGATGGTCATGTTACGTTAATTGCGCATTACACGCAAACAATTTTGGGCCAAAGTATCCTGCGGCCATGGTCAGTAACTCGTGATTCGCATTGACTTATGGCTCAGTACAATGATTATTATACTTCGGCCCGAAAGCCACCAACGACCAGGGACTAATGGTTATGTTGTCTCGCCCTAAAGGATAGTCACGGTTCACTCTCACAGACAATATATAATGGTTCTCCAGTATCAGTCTTTTTTACGTTAGACGTTGTGTGTCAAATATATGACAACTACATCATTACCTCCGTAAGACTAATCATTGTACGCCCTCGTTTTCCCGACCAATATAATGTGATATGTATTACTCCTGTCAGTGTTATCAACATGGTAATATCTATTGGTGCAGGGACCAAAACAACAATACCTGTTCCTGGAGTCAGTTTATCCTAATTGTTCTTTTGATATGAAAGCAAGCAACCTACCCACACCTCTCATTGGCATATGGTATAGATACCATGCCTCAGTAGCTGTAGAAATCACTCTGTTACTACACACAAAGCACTAACTTTGATATATTACTTGATATCTAGACGGTTTGATGGATGATGACACTTTTTATGGTGTAACACTACATTTAAAAAAAGGAAGCAATACTGTGAGATAAATGAGACACGTATATGTAATACGTATGGATCGCATGTTATATACGGTATATAAATATAAGTGGAATAAGCGAGTGCTTCTTTCATCGCAGGATTCCCCAGAATTATCAATAAACGATATTATTGAATTGTGTCACATAGTCGTGTCTTTTTTGTATGCATCCAGGCCTAATAGCGAACCTATATATGATCTTAGGCATCCTCACGTCAAATATTTTGGGGAATTACGAGGCCACAGGGTACAGGCATGGATCCAGGATTTTTAAAAAGGAGTTGGGGTGGGGGTGGGGTCTACCAAATAATAGCGAGGTCCAATACAAAAAGAGTTGGCGTGGTGGGGGGAGGCTGCGGGGTCCAGATCTTACATGGCACACAGTTACCATTAAAAAAGACGCCCTTCCCCCCCAGAAAAGGACCTCCAATACACCCCCCCCCCCCCCTTTCCCCTTTTCCACACCCCGATCCGTGAGGTGCCAGACACCAGTTGGTTTGTTACATGCACAGCGCTCGGCCCGGTATTTGCTCGACCTGTATACAATTTGACCGCGTCTCAAGCAATATATTATTAAATACAGGCTCATTGAATGGCAGAAGTTTGGAAGAAGGGGAAGGGGAAAGAGGGGGGCGGGGGCACTTGGTTTCAGACTCGGTTTGATTGATACTAGCCTAAATGAAATATTATATTGCGGAACAATTGATCAAACGAATGCGGTTAGGCATTATATTTTGCCAGACAAATTCAACTAAATGTTAACTTTTGGTTGAATTCAATATAAGTTTAATAAAAACTGACACAAACGAATGCGATTAGATATTCGTTTTTGCTAGACTCACTATTTGAAACCGCTAACTTCGAAGTCAACGAAACAAAATTGAGGGGGCCTAAACATTTTATATAAACCTTGCAGGTACAGAATACATTTCTGCTTCGATTCTCCAAAAAGACTCAAAGCCTTATTACTCTAGGCATCCGTCATAAGCAGCGTCCTTTTTGATTTACTTTGATACTTTACTTTAACGTTTAAACACCCGCGCGGTTCCCCGCAGTAAGCTTACTGGATTTGAGAGCGTCAGTGAAAGATAAGTCGCATGAAACATCGTCTTATAGCGCCCCCTACCGAACAGCGAACGAGATATCACACACGTGACTTCCTGTTCTCTCTCTTTCCGGTCTCGATCTAGGTAAGGAAGAGGTGTTTGTGAATATGCTCTGGTATTTATCTGATTTCATCCTTACATTGAAAGAACTTGCACCATTATTGATTTAATTAACACAATCTATATTCTTTGCAGATCCTGCCGCAGTCATGAGAGCAAAGGTTTGTTGTTTTTCTCGCGCATTCGGCGTAATTTTAGTTTGGAGAAATCTTGCCTGTTCGATCCTGCATTGGAATGAAGCATGGCAATTTGGTTCGCAATGGAAAAATAAATGATCGTTTGAACTTTATAATGCGCTGATGAGGCTAGGTTAGCAAGGAACTCTTGCAGAGCGTAAATCATTGCTTATTTAACATCAATTTGTAGTGTTAACCGTGCATTTGTAACACAAAATGTGTGGAGGATTTCTGATAGCTACAAAATAAAAAGATGATAATTTAGGAGGATTCCCTGATCTGCACATTATTTTTGACAATCTTAATGATGGCCTTGGAAACTAATAAATCACTATCACTGCTCTTGCAAATATTCACAAATTCCAAACAAAATTATTGGTAAGATTACCTCCCAACACATTGTCGTATGCCCAAAAATTCCCAATTGCAGTTTATAAGAAAGTGCTGGCATATATACCTTCTAAACTAGCATAAATCGGTAATCAAAGGCTTTAAAGCTTCGTCAAACTAATTTCTGACTTACTGTAAATCAAGGTGATAATTTGAACAGTGCAACACTGTTTCTATGTCAGCCTTTGGAGCATGCGACTTTTCCTTACCAACCGCCAGGCATATGCAGCGCCAACTGGCGAATCCCGCCACCATTTGAACAGTTTGTAGCTTGGGTCCCAAACTTTGTAACAGTCAATGACCTGTGAAAGAGAGCACTGCTGTTGTCCTTAAGTTCAAAGTGAGTGACTGACAAGGCCCTCTAGCTGAGTCATATGCTAATGGAGAGGAGGAACTAAGTCGCATTCACAGGTACCAGCACCCGCCAAAAACAAATATGGCTGGTCAGGAACAGTTGTGCTTCAACATTTCTTTGTGAAAATATAACCGAAACAACCTGGTGTCGACATACTTTATTGATGCCCAATGATAGAATAAGGTATATAGAATATGCAAACACTATGAATATTCGAGCATATATTATAATAAAAGCTACAGTTTATTCCCTACTGACGTTGAAGGATTTTAACATTGTTGCTATTGTGCCCCTAGAGAAGTGGGCTTGCCTGAGGGCACTTGCACCAATGTCAGCCTCTGCAATAGATGCTAGGTGGTGTGCTGCTATCAACCTGCTTTCAGTGGTCACATGTCTGGTGTTTAGTGGATGCCTTTACTTTTCGTGTTTGGTAAATGCAGCTTTTAGAAGTATATTCTCTTTTGGGTCTGTTGCCTGATGTTTTGAGGTACAAGATGGCGACAAACTTCTTACATTTTCCTGAAATCCAATGTTGGCAAGATATACATAAGCATGTGAAACCTGAATGATGTAAAAGTTCACTTTGCGTATCCTGCATTTTCTCTGTTGAAAAATGTTTAGCTATAAATATTTACTTGTTAAAGATTTTAAGCTCACAAGGTTCCAGAAGGGAAATGTCATAAATCTTGCATGTAAATTTGTCAGTATATGTAATGTCCATAAGTATTTAAATGCCAGGAGTGTAAAAAACTGCCCCTGACACCAGTAAATTGCCCCCATTTCTCTCCTAGTCTTGGGTACTTTCAAAAGTAGGTCTTGTTTCTGGGCCAAAATGGGGTAGAATTAGTGTTTTTAAGGCCATTTGGGGAGAAAAAAAAGCTGAACAGTGTTAAATCTTTCACTGATATCCCTGTAACCAAGGAAAGTGTATATAGCCTCCACCATAGTGGCAGATTTCATAAAAGCACTGCAGTTTAGCAGCTGAGGGTGAATGAACAGGTACTCAGCACATTCCTGTTTTTAACATTGCCCCACTGTAAATCCTAGATCCAAACTACATCAGTGAATTACGCTGACTCCAGTTTAGCAGACTACAAGGCTTTGTCAACTAAAGTTATGATGGGTGATTTTAGCCATCTAAGCCCAGTAGTCTGCTAAACTATGAATAGGAAATTGGTTACAGAAAAAGCAAGTCACATGTTGGTTAATGGAAATGAGAATAGGAGTACCAGTAATAACAGTTTTTAATTGTGTGGAGGATTTCTGATAGCTACAAAATAAAAAGATGATAATTTAGGAGGATTCCCTGATGTGCACATTATTTTTAACAATCTTAATGCAAAACTAGACAGGAAACTTATATTGCGGAGTAGATCTCTTCGGGCTAAGTGAAACATTTATGGCCACCACGTCCACTTTCATGAATGTTCAGAATGAACTATTTTTAGTTTTACTTTACCAACTGAAATGTTACTTTAGTAACTTTAGTATCCATAAATCAGTTTGGGTTTTATAGGTTATTTGATAATGTACAATTGATAATGTGAGTCTTTTCAAAGTTTGTATTAAAATTGCTTGAAATAACCATTTTGTATATAGAACTGAAATTTAATGGCATTTTAAGTTTTGTCAACCTGTTTGCAGTGGAGGAAGAAGCGCATGCGACGGCTCAAGCGAAAAAGGAGGAAGATGAGGGCGAGGTATGTATTTTAAGATGAGATAGTGTTCAATATGGATCAGTTGAGATGAAAACTGATTTCTTCGTACAGATTACAAATTGGCATCGACATGAACAAATTTAGTTGCTTAATTTTTGCCTTTCCTTATACAAGGACTAATATCAACATGCAAACTTTGTTGTTGGTCATGCATGATGAAAAGTTAATGTGGGCCTTAATGCTCTTTTTATGTGATGTGGCCTTTCATCAGTTAGTCTTCTAACCAAGTGATATACTTATTATTTCAGGTCTAAGTAGACCCACCCGCCAAGCAGTTTCTCAGCATAACCTCTTCACGAGAACTACTACACTACGAAACCTGCTCTTCCCGCTCTTCCCGCTCCGAGTGCGACCAGGCTCTGCATCCGTCACCCAGCAGCAGCTAGAGACCACCGACAACTTAGCCACGTTCAGTGGAAGAAGTATTCACCTCCTGATCTTCACGTACAAACTGACTGCTGGGGGCTGCAGTGCCCTGGTCCCGATGAACTTGCGTTGGGATGGTGGCCTTGGCCAGTTCAAGTTTTCCTCCGGTGGCGCTCGCAATGGTGGCGTCTGGATCCAGACTTCTGATACCAATTGGCAGGAATGAACATTGTGTGTGGAACCTCATGGACTGGTTTTGTACCAAAGGACTGCTTGTTTACACAATCTCAATAAAAACACCTAAAAAAGTAATCTTTTATTGTCTTGCTCTGTAGTCTTTCTTTTCGGAAAGGGGTTGGGGAATTTGCTATATAATTATGCGCTTGTCCGCTGTCAAACATGGACGAAAAAACTTTTTTTTTTTCCGAAAACCATCTTACACTAATGTTAGCATTACCAGCAGAGGCAGCTCTTCGAATTACTTCCCACTGTGACATCAACGGTGCTTTAATCTCTTGGTAATATTGCGTTTTCGATCCAGAATTTGAATTTTTTTTTTTTTTTAAATGGGAACTGAGTTTGGATCAAACCAAATGAAAATTGGTAGCACAGTAAATGCTTTAACTGGTGTATTGGATGCCACAGTTCGACATCCCTCAGTAAATTTACTGAAGCATTCAAATTGAATGCAGGTTTTATTTACATGCATGGCATCAGAACTCACAAAACTGAGCACACCGAGCAATACGCCGACGAGAATGGCCTTTATTTGCGATACATCAAATATTAAAGCGGGTGTCCAACCTAATTTAATCGCGATCTGCATCGAAAGTTTACATCCTTAAATTCAATTGGCGAGTGTTAACGCTTCGTTTCATCCGACTGGTAAGGAGAAAAAAATTAAGGCAACCCGCCCCCAGCAATGTCAAGCAGAGCGCCATTTTGCCGGGAGCAGTGACGCGTATTGTGACTATTCATGTGACACCGCCTTGCGTTGTCACTCGCAGAGAGAGAGATCAGGGCCGCGAATTACAGATGAACAGCGGCAGTTCCAATCCTCGCAGCAGCGCAAGATCTTAGTGTTTCATAGAAAAGTACCGTCCAAACTGATATACGTCTTGCGACAATTGACTCCGCAACAATGCCATGATTGGAGTTAGAATCGCAGCTATTTAGATTAGCGATGGTCACGCTCTCTTGTTTTGCTCAAACAATAGGCGCAATTTCCGGTTTGAATAAATTAGAGTATCGCCTCCTGATTGGTCAAGCGCGGACACACCTCCAAAAGGGCTGCCGCCTGGGTAGGCGGCGAAATCGTGCCCGGCGGTCACTTCTAAATTCTATTGTGAGCTATAGATAGGACGAACAATTCTGTAATTTGGAGGATAGACAATTGAGTATTATATGAATCGGTAAAGCAGCGTTAGAGGCCAGGCTGGCGGTTCCCTTTAAGTTGCCTTGGACATAGCGTCATAGATCATACCATACAACATTTCGCACACACACATCACTTATAAAAGCCCTGTTAATTAAGTGAAACTACTATGCAACTAAGCGATAATTACTGAAGAGTATAAGCACTATCGGGCGACATGCCATATGTAATTCCTTCGGTATTGGTGAGATCACAAGACAGTGAAACATTCGATACCTTAGCACCAAAAAATAACTGGTTTTGATAATTGAAAGTGGCGCCGGCTTTTTCACCATCTGTTGTCGGCAGCCGAACACAAAAAACTGTAAGTATAGGTGCAGATCTACGGAAGAAAATACTGTTCCCCACGATTATATAAGAACACATGGTGTAAGCACTAAGGACGAAATACCAATACACATGTACTTCAGTGGGCGTAAGTGAGATCACATGACAGCTACTCCATTGCATCTCTTTGTAGTACAAAAATATAATTTTAAGATGGAACCGTGGGAGGAGAGGATGGTATTGAAAGCGAAGGAAATCCATGGTAGAATGGTTATTTAAACCGATATGCACGTCAGACGATATTGATACACTGAATTGAATACCCACCAATTAAACATACAAACAGAGTGCACCTTAATGAAGCATTATTATTCCACGTCAATTTCGTCAAAAGCCCCAGTGCCCCGAATGTTAATGTCGCTGGTCTGAAGGTCCTCGAGTTCCTTCATGTTGAGGAATTGCTTCATGGCTGCCGGCGCCGGCAGTAGGTCCACCTTATCGGCGGCCCTGTAGCCCAGCGCGCGCCTGATGCACCCCCGGCACAACTCTCGCAGCGACCACGGCGTGTGCATCCGCTGGTGCAGCCAGTCCGTCAGATCGAGGCTGGTGACCTTGAGGACGAAGGCCTCGGGACCGTTGTCAAGCCACGTGTTAAAGTCAAATTTCACCGATGCCACCATCTGCTGTCCCGGCGCAGACCGTAGCATGTCGATCATCGCCATTTTTACGGCGCTATAGGTTTTGAATATTTTCGTGTCCGTGGGATGAACGGCGCGGCGTTCCTTCGCGAGCGCCAAACACTTGTTCACAAGCGCGTCTACGACTGTGTCCTCCTTGGCGCAGTCCGCTACAGCTGCCTTCGTTTCCCCTTTCACCGCGTTCTCTTCGGCCTTGGGTTGGTCACGCGGGTGTGTCACGTGATGGGAGACGCTCGTTCGTTCAGTATCATCCAATTCGGCTTGGAGACGTCGAAGTATGTCTGAGAATTCAGACCCCAATCCAGGAGGCGACACCCGTTGCGCCGAAGTATTTCGGTCTAGCATTTGCGATATTTCGGAAAGGCCTCCTGTTAGGGGAATTTCCACATCAGATGTACTACTACTACTACTACACCGTAGCGAAGACGTGGAGGTGAAATCGACGCCTGCTCCTAAAACGGTTTCATGAATCAGCTCCTCCAGTTCCGGTAGAATAGTGCTCTTCATGGAGCCGTGTTGCAAGAGGAATGTCACAATCTCTTTCTGTCCCACAATGAGTCCGAAGTCAAGCGGAGTAGTCGAAAAATAGTCTCTCTGATTAACGAGGTGCTCGGTCAATGGATGCTGGCAGATCTTCCGGCAACATTCGATCCGGTTTAGGTGGGCAGCCAAGTGGAGGATCCCGCCATTGGCTCCAAAAGGCAGGAAGCTATCTGGATCTCCCCCATGTTGATCGAGCAGGTACTTCAGGATGTGAGGGTGATTTGATTGCACGGCTTCCATGACGGGTGTGCGCCCGCTGTGGTCTGGGATGGTGAGACTGGCGCCGTGCGTCAGCAGGAACTCCACACACAAAAGACACCCGCTGGCCACGGCCCAGTGAAGGACGGTACCCCCGTAGAGCTGTTCCCGATGATGCAAGTCCGATTTGGACGCCAGAATCTCGACTACGCTGCAGTATTTCCTCTCACACGCCAACATGATGGGGCTGATCCCCAGATGCGTGCGCACGTCCGATCGGGCGCCATTGCTTAGGAGACTGGCCACGAGGTTGCCGTCTCCGGCAAAGGCCGCGTAATGCAGCGGGTAATGTCCCAGTTTGTTGCAGATATTGACATTGGCTCCGGCCGCCACTAAGACGTTGACGGCCTCCGTGTGACCGAAACGACACGCGATTAGCAGAGCCGTGTTGCCTCCCCAGTTCACCACGTCAATCTCGTGACCGGCATCCACCAAAAGACGCATCATATCGGCGCTGCCTCTTTTCGACGCCAAATGAAGCGCGCTGGACTGGTTGTATTTCCCCAGATTGACGTTACAATGGCGCTTAACCAGCATCTGGATCATATCCAACTGCTGGTATTTGACCGCCATGAAGAGGGCGGTACGGCCTTCCTTGTCCTGCCGATCCACGTTGGCCCCCGCATCGAGGATAATATGCAGAATCTCGGCCTTGTCAGTCAACATGATGGCACGAAACATGGACACGTTCAGCTCCTCGTGGGTCACGTGACAAATCAACTCTCGCAATTCCTCTTCATCTTCGTGCAGTAAGGCATTGATTATATCTACAAATCTGTTCAAAGAGAAATAAGAGTGTACATTTCAGAATCAACATACATGTATATAAGATATCTATATAGTTCAGCAATTAACGTAACTGCGTTTGAAGAAAGGGAAACATGCGCTTTGTATTGCTCATTTGGGGGGGGGGGAGGGGTGATTAACTGACAATGTGGGTCAAATTTGGCGGATCTGGTAGAGGGGTGAGAGGAGGGGGTTTACTCAGCATCATGAAAATCAGCCTTGCTCCGAACATTTAAGACGCCCACTCACAACTTACATTAGATATTGTGGTGGTCTAATGCTTACAAAGTGAAAAAAAATTGAAATTACATAGGACTAACTAATAATTAATACAAACAATAATGCTAGAGACACATACATAAATGTTGGTTTAAAATAAGTGCAGGAAAGAACATTTAAGAAAAAAATAGCTGGATATATTACCATAGAGACTTTTGTTATGAGGTGAAATCTATAATGCAGTACTATGACTAATGAAAATAGTGCTTCCCCAGCACAATATAACATATACTATTGTGTACAACAGATTACCTCCTTCCTTCAGACATGATGAACTTAAAAGCCGCAAAAAGTCTGTCTGAACTGAGTTTTTCATTCGAAGGTGATAAGCATCATCACTGAAAAATATGAGAATATGTATACACCAATTGTAGAGATATGCAGCTATGGTGAAAGTATTGTTGTTAGAGATACAAAAACAGAAATTCAATATAGATGTGATCAAATCTTGCCCCTTGATACCTGAGAAATCAGACATTTTTGACAGTGTTACCTGCATTTTACGATCCCTCCATTATTCATTTTTTTCGCTGCACATGAAACACTTTTACATGCTAAAGCCCCTTTATTATGCAAGTCCCTTGCTAACGCGACTTACAACCAATCTTTCAGCCCATTATATGATCAGCACACAATTCAATCCCTTTGGTAACTCACTACATGCCTGCGTGGCATATCAGTCGAATCGATTGGCTCTGAACAATTCTGATTGGTTAAGGAACAGATGTCGAAGTGGGCATCATTGTTATTCATACCTTTCATGTACATTTGATGTAAGTAGGGCTGTCTAAGTATTTGAGCCAACACATACATGCACACAATGGCTGGAGAGCGCAAGTGAAAGGTTTTATCTTTGGAGCAGCGTGTCGGTGCTATTCAAGCAAAGTGACAACTCATAATTAGCATAGCAGCGCTGTTTGACTGAATGCTGATGCTATCATGAATAAGTGGGGAAAAGGAGCTAGAACTGCATCGAAGACTGAAGCTTTATTATAGTGCCACTTGAGTGTGTGATGATACTTAAGCGAAAACTGCCCATCTGAGGCCATCCCTCTATTATACCACTCCCTCCGTTACACAATCTTTTCAGGCAGGCAGAACAGAAGTCATGTGTTGGGGGGGGGGGGGGGGGGGGGGCAGGCATGGGGGAACGGGGAGCGGTCACAGTTGAGGGGAGCGGCAAGGTGAAGGAGCTAATTTTATTTCTGGCATATATGGCAATTTAAAACACTACAATGGTCAGAATAATTGCTTATGATATTATCTTTAATATACTTTGAGAATCCTATCAGGCTGTGCATATTTATCTTATCTAAAATTATTGCCAGTTCGGTATTTACAATTTTAATTAGGTAATGTTTAATGCATTTCTTTGCATAATCATGGTAAACTCTACTTGTATGAGCATAATCCATAGGTGGAGGGGGGGTGGAAGGGGTTGGGGTTGGTTGAGCTGCGAGGGGATTAGTCTGCACCTCAGTGATTAGACTGTCTGTTGTTGCAGTTCGCACTGTCTTGCCAGAGTGACCCTGAGGCTATTGTGGAATTGTTTTCAATGTTTTTTGTTGGTGGGATAGAGGTAATTAGGCAGCAGTCATTTGGGCAGATTAATATGCACAGGTAGACACTTACAACTGCTAAACAAGACTTCCCAGCAAATAAATTAGCGTCATGACAACGTTATTATTTGTTACGATAACGTTGTAACCACTTAAAAATGTATAGTTTTATTACATTACCCAAACATTTTCAGATACCATTGTTAGACATTTAGTCCAGTATTAAAATTATGTCTTCTGTGAGGAACAAATGCGACTATGTTGAGCTAATTAGAAGCATGACTGTCAAAGACAATCAATTGTTTTTATGATATCTTAGTTTACAGATAACGTTGTCCTAACATTGTGAAAACGTCCACTCCCGACTTCTCACCGTTTTGCCAATTTTTATTAGACACAACACATGGCAAAGATTTTGATCTTAAATGTTTATCACTGTTTGCAACAAACGTTGTAACAACATTGTCCTGATGTCAACTTTGAGATAACATGATTACAACCAAAAGGCCAATATTGTGCAAACATTATTTTCATAATCAGATATATATGTATGTAGGGGGGCATCTCTGCATGGGGGGGCATTTCCGCATGTGACACCTGTCCCCTGATTTTAACTTTCGCTATAGCTAGTTAGACTTATCTGTTTTAGTGTTTATAAACAAACCAGGTCAGCACATTTTTTAGATGGCTTTCAATTATCAAGCAGGGTTTACCTTATAATGGCGTCATTACGCAAGCGAAACAACATGCATACACCACTTATTTCTTTAACTTTATCCTACACATCAAATGCCGTTTACCTGCTGTTGTCCTGTGGCTCCGCTCGGCGATGTTTATTTTTGAGACGTGCGATACGCCCATCGGAGCTCGGCTCCTACTATTCCATTACATGACTCGCCAGATGGCGCTGTGTCTAACTCCACTACTCTCCTCGACGGCAGATGACGTTCGCACCTTGCACCCATGTGTGGGTCTTCCCTGTTAAACCGCCATGTACTGGGGCGGGTGACAAAAAGGACATAATATTCTCCATCAATAACGTTTGTTTCTTAGCCAAGGGACCAAGGGGTGTTGAAAACATAATGAAACATTCAGCAGAATTATGAATGCACCAGCAAAATGAACGGCATCTGAGAAAAGTTTTAGGCATCCAAGCTCATTTTATTGTCCCGACAGGGGTCTTGGCATAAGGCCTCCCATATCAGGAGATTTGTGCTGAGATAAACCCATCTCGCACGAGAAGCCATGTTACGTCATACGCATTTTCTCGCATAAAAAAACTGGCTTTGTCCATCGATAAGTTCACCCTAGGACCGGGTGACAAGCAAGGTTGTTTTCGAAAATGCCCAGTCATGGATTGCGGGATGGGTTGATTTGTATATCCCGGACCAGGCGTCACAATGGTTCGCAGCCAAGTGGAACTCTTCTAAAAACTAAAAATCAGAAATGCATAATATGATCTTTATCGTGCCCCGGTGCAGTAGTTCCGAAACAGACGCGTTTTTTGTAATTCACACCTGGTTGGCGCTTCCGGTTCCGTGATTATGCAGTTTCTTATAAATATTCAAACAGAGCTGCATGCGGGCAGATACAGTAAACGTAAACGTTTCGGCGCGTTGTTTTCGGTAATTTGCATCACCTGGTCCAGGCCAGCTAACACGTTTTTCGAACCTTTTCAGAACTTTTTTTGGTTCTTATTTGGTTATAATAAATCATAACGTTTTTATTACCATATAAATACGTTAAAACGTAAACGGAGGTGTAATACTTTTAGACTCGTATTTCAAAAAGTTTTTCTGCGGTTTAAAGAACGTTTTCTTATCTGGAAAATTGAGGTGCCAAAAAAACGTTTTTACCGATGAAAAAAAGCGTTACAAACAAAATGATTGACAAGATGACATTAAGATACGTCACTTGAAAGTGAAGGCAGGTGATACAGTTAGGGTATCGGCGAGCAGCAGATTCCTGGAAAGAGCTGTCTGTCCGCTGAAATTGTGCCTGCTACTTCATAGCAACTGAATCCCACCCCCCCCCCCCCCCCCTTGCTGTTTTTTGTCCGATAATCGCTAGATCCACTCGTTGCTGCATATATAGCCAAGGGTCTGGAAGGGGTGAATGGCGACACGCGACACAGGCATATTTGAAAAATCGACATTCGACATTGACCCTCATATTCCGACACCGCGGATTTGAAAAAAAAACCCATCCAAACGGATATAGTGGCATTTTAGAAAAAACTAAAAGCACATTAACCTTGTTGACAGCTTCACTGTCTGTATCACTTTCCCTTTCGGTTCTTCTGAAGCTATATTTCTTAAATATTCTTAATCGTAGCGCTAGGTCTTCCGCAATGGACCCACCCCTTGGCGCCTGGCTTTTGCGCAGGTAGTCTGGTTCCCAGTCTCTCTCTTTGCGTAACATACACGTCACCCCTACGTCACAGATAGTCAGGATACCAGTGTGCGCAGACATTCTAAACTCGTTCCGAACACGTGCTTCGTTTGTTTGTCCCCAAAATGAGTAAACCGGAAGTCTAAGCAAACGAGACTCTGCTCCTGCGCGGCAGAGCCTACGCGACAGGGCCCACTGTACTGGGGCCGCACTGGCCGACGCCACAGGACCCATACCCATCGCGCCATCTAGCGACTGCGAGCAGCTCTAGGCCGGTTCCCAGCCTAGTGCCTAGTGCCTTTTATTCAACACATTCAACGGATTCAACACATATGTACATCCACGGGGTCACCCGGAGTCCCTCCATCTGTGTATAAAATAGTTGATGCTTTAAAGCCTAAAACAAGTTGTGGTCATGATGATATATCGGTGAAGCTGCTCAAAGCTATCAACCAGGAAGTTAGTGCCTCCCTTACACTAATAATTAATCAAGCGTTGTCAACCGGTATTTTCCCTGATTCGCTAAAAATAGCAAAGGTGGTTCCAATTTTTAAAAGTGGGAAAAATGATGTATTTAATAACTATAGACCTATATCAATACTACCAGCCTTTTCTAAGATTTTTGAGAAAGTTATCGCTAATCAACTTTATTCACATTTTGATGATAACAAATTATTTAATAACAGCCAATACGGTTTTAGACCAAAACATTCCACGGAACTTGCCTGCCTTGAACTAATTGATCAGACTCTACAAAAAATGGATAACGGGGAAATTCCGATAAATATATATCTGGATTTGTCTAAGGCATTCGATACAATAAATCATGATATACTTCTACATAAACTAAAGCACTATGGCCTGAATTCAACCTCTTTAAAGCTCATTAAAAGTTATCTCTGCGACAGAAAACAATACGTGCAACTTGAAGATACCAGGTCTAATAATTTAAATATTCACACTGGCGTTCCACAAGGCTCTATTCTAGGTCCTCTTTTATTTATAATATACATAAATGACATAACATCCGCCAGTGACATTTTAAAATTTATTATATACGCGGATGACACAACCCTTCTGAGCACATTAAACGCCAATTTACCAATATCATCTCATGAGACCAGTGCGGAAATGCTAAATGGAGAATTGAGCAAAATTGGCCAATGGCTGGCAATAAATAAATTGGCTCTGAACCCGAATAAATGTAAATTTATGCCCTTTTACATGCCGGGAAAAAAAATTGATATTCCCAAACTTGTGATTGGTACAACGTCTATCGAATGTGTGGGCGAATTTAATATGCTCGGGTTAACTATAGAGAAAACCTTAAAATGGAATAGCCATATAAATAAAATAGCAATTAAAGTATGTAAAGTAATTGCAATCATGAGCAGATCTAAGTATATCCTTCCGCAACATACGCTGTTATCAATTTATAAAACGCTTCTGTTACCACACTTAAACTATTGTATCTTAGCCTGGGGTTACCAAACACAACGATTGGAAAAGCTACAAAAGAAAGCTGTGCGGATCATAACCGGCAGTAAATATAACGCACACACGAATCCTTTGTTCCAAGATCTTAAATTACTAAAAGCTAAAGATATTCATCGATTGCAAACTCTAAAATTTTACTATAAACTAGTAAATAAAAAACTTCCAATATACTTTGAGCAAATACCACTGGCCCAGCTTTCAAGTGTACACTCATACAACACCAGGGGTAAATATTTGGTTCAAACAACCCGTGCACACCATCAATATGCTACTAAATGTATAAGACATAGTTTAGTATATGTAATAAATCATGAACCTAAATCCATCTTAGATAAAATCTACACACATTGTCTACAGGGATTCTCTCAATTTATTAAACAAATTATGATAAATGACTACCCAATAGAGTGTGATATACAAAACTGTTTTGTGTGTCAAGCATAGGGGGTTTTATTTTATTTCATTTTTTATTTTTCAATTCAATTCAATTTTTCAATTATGTACCAAATGCTTTTGTACGTTTTGCTTTGTATGTTTGACCATCAAATAGGGCAAGTTGTTATTTTTTTTTTTCCTAGCCTATTCCTGTCGTTTTTTTTTTTTTTTTTTTTTTTTTTTTTTTTTTCTCTTAAATAGGGTCATCATTTACCAAATTTAATTTATTAGGTGGCTCTAGTGCCAGCGGCCTATCACGGCCTTAACTAGAGTCTCCTCGACTAAGTGTGATACTTATACAAACATCGTTCGGTTAGTCTTATTATGTAACACTTTGTTGAATAAACGAATCCATCCATCCATCCATGTGTGGCATCACCGACCAGGGGTCCCTCCATCACCAGGGACGCCAGGGACGGCCGCGTCAGCGTCACCGGCGTCAGGGACGGCCGCGTCAGCGTCACCGGCGTCAGGGACGGCCGCGTCAGCGTCACCGGCGTCAGGGACGGCCGCGTCAGCGTCACCGGCGTCAGGGACGGCGGGGACACGGCGTCGGGCCTGCCGGGGCCCAATGAGGTGGCTGCCGGCCCTGAGTAGTGATACGGGGTCGCGTTCCCCGGCAACATACGCCGCCCACAGTACAGCGTTTATTTGCATCAATTTGTGCGTGCTCCCTCCCGTATACCTACATAACTGAAAACTTTTCATAATTCAAAAATATCTGTCCAATAGTCCCAGTGACTCTTGTAAAACACTCAGCGCTCATTTTTATCAGAGCACCCTGTCGCAAGAACTGTTTTTCGGCCGCCATTGCCATTGTGCTCTTTTTTGGCATCAATTTTTACGTGCTCCCGTATTTTTGCACCCGGTATATATTTGGCGAGACGAGAAATACGAACGAACAAAAGGAGTATGGTACAGCGTTTATTTGACTAAATTTGTGCGTGCTCCCGTATTTTTGCACCCGGTATAGATTTGGCGAGACGAGAAATACGAACGAACAAAAGGAGTAAGGTACAGCGTTTATTTGCATCAATTTGTACGTGCTCCGAGGCCCCGCTCTCCCCTATCGCTAATTGGCCTGAAGCAAAACAATAACCGTTTGATCGGTGCGCCCTTCAGCCTCCGCTTAATCTCTAATCCTCTCTGTCTAATACCACCCCTCCCCCCCCCCCCCCCCGCCCCCTACCCTTCACCCCTTCCAGCGGCCTAAATGTCCAGCGGCCCAAGGAGGCGTAAACCGCAGTAGTAGCGCGGGAAACCAAACGCCACCTGGTGGAAAATCCATTTTTCTGATGTACGGTGGCACCCTCTGGCGGATGCACACTGGGACATGATGTTATGAGCGGTTTGTCTGAAAGAACTCACGCGGCGTTCTGCTATCACGGCTACTGGAGGAAGTTACTGATAATTACATACTTTGTGGTCTTCAAAGGTAATATGAAGCGTTTATTTATAATCTGTAGTGCCTAATGTGACTTTATCAAGACAAGCTTGGTCGTTCACGGCTGTAAACAGCACGCTGGCGCTTGGTCCCATGGCATGGGCCATACTGTTTGATGAGTGGAGCCGGAGGTGCGAAATGAGGCCTTGGTTCATTTCGACTCGTGTTCTGACTGTCTGACATGACTTCGTATTTTCACCTTATATTTTGTTACAACATACGTCATGCACAAGTTTTGAAAGTGCCACCTGAATGCCTATATAAGTTGCATCATCACCGTTACCAGATGCCGTTACCAAGAAGTTGCATCATCCTATAAACAGTTTTATGTCCACACGCCGACACGTGTTCGCGATCTGCTTGTGGGGTTCCAGCTTGAGGCAAATGCTTGATACACTGGAACTGCAAAAGAGCAGGCACTTACATTGTGTTATATTTTAGTTATCTTAGTCAAGACTATATATATATGTATATGCTATGATCCTGTCTTTTTAAAGTTGCATGTGGAGTTGTTTCGCTGTTTTTGAATGCCAAATTTGCGTATAAGAACACAAACCTAAGGCCTTAAGGTTCATAACAGACAATAAACACCTACCATATCACTCACCAATTATCTGCCAATGAGCAAAACATTTCAAATTCATGAATTGTCTGCCACAAAAATGAAAACTTGTGCTGATTTGAAATATCATAATCATGTATACACAAGTCATTTACCGGTGCCACCGACAAGGGGCCCAAGCGCTAAATTATATGAGACAATAGAAGCGTCCGGAGCGCCACTTTTTCTTTGGCGGTGGTCGTTGACACTGCTTGTGGTCAATGGTAACATTTCCTGGTTATGTTTATTTTGGTACAGCCGCTGCAACGGTCAGCTCCACATGTAACTTTATGTTATTCCCATTCAAAAAGTCAACAGGTAGGCCTAGTCAATAATGTATTTATATAACAAGTGTAGTAAAGGGGATATATGTAGATGTCAAGACAGTTCATTACATGGAATAATAAACATATAGCTGTTATAAAGTATGCCTGTAAAGAAACATGTAATGCAGAAGTAATACATGTGTACCTTTTTGGTCCTGAGTAGTTTATTAAAGAATTTTCTGAAGAGCACTTTCATCTGATTAAATTGGTAAAATAATGATAAATTGTCTTGACTGATTGAGTCATCATAAAAGGGGCTGGCACCACTGTATTCTAATTGGTTTGAATATTTATTATATTTTCAGTTTGTGGCATTTGGTTGCAGAGTTTCCATTCAAAATCTGATAGCTATATATTGATCTAAAGATTTGTTATACATTTTCTATACGTAAGGTCTGGGTCCAAAGTAGCATGGAAAACCTTTCTTAAAACCTGTCTTAAAACCCTAGTGGGGACTTCCCACAGAGGAAAAATTGCTTGTTTAAATTGCTCAGATGCTAAAATAGTAATCTTCCAGGTGTCCTCCTCCCCCAAGAAAAAGGACAGCCTAATAATTAGAGGTCCTTGGTATCAGCAGTTTATTATCTGTATCCATATTTGGGTAGCGCCTTGACAAGCCCACAATGTTTGATCCTGCCCTGTCTCTTAGTTAAATCCTGTGGTGCTATTCCAGGCTACATGATGGAGTTATATATCCTGGTAAAAGTAGAAAGAAGTGATTTATTATAAATATTAGCTAATAGCTGATCATCCAAAGGGTATCTTAGCTATAAGCAACATCACAGGCACAGAAAATAGACAGATTTAGAAAGGGGGATCGTGGGGATTGTGTACACATATCTACTCATAATATATTTATACATATATATATAATATTAGTAGCTATGCACACCCATCCTCTCTTTTGTGTCAATCAATTTATTGTGCCTCGTGATTTGAAGATAATTATATAGCTCACATATAGGTACATTTTGTGAATTCTTCTTGACCATATTGATGCCATCCTAGATAAATAAGCAGATTTAATTAAGTTGACATTGAAACATACTGAATGATGTAGGTTCCCAGTAATATTAGCTTGAAAACCAGATATGACAGCCATAAGAGTGATTTACCATATGTTACAATTGTGAACTATACACCAACTGTCTTATGGCTGCAATGTCTTGTTTTTAGGCTTCAGTAATCAGGTACTATCTGCCATGACAAAACTAGATGTACCGTAATTAATGCTTAGAAATTATTTCTAACAACCTACCTGTAATATATGAAGTATACTATTGTATTATGTACAAACTATAGTATTTTTTACAAATTTGCAGCTGAGAGAACTTTAACACAGGTTCTATAGGAGAAGAAGTCACCATGACAATATTACAAGCTGCACATACACTGGCCCGATTGGCTAAAAATAGTCAGTCTCCATTAACAACTCAACTGGCTCGCGCCTGTCTCAGCTCAGACTCCAGAGGTTCATCTACCCTAGAACGGGTAAGTTCTCATCTTTCATAGATCTGCTGCATGTGTAAATGTAATTAACTGATAGACATCAATTTATTTTGATGTCGTTGTTGTACCTAAATGTAGTATCTTGATTATATCTCTTCAAAGAGTTGTTTTCTGCCCAAATTCCAGGAACTAAAATTGTGAAATTGTATGGCAGTACAAGAGTTATGACTACATTTCAGTGCCCTCAGTTGAATTTGACTGGTGACTCATAATTGATTGATGAAATGCTTCAGTGTATCCTCTATTAGCAAGTCTATTCCTATGAGAGAAACTCTTAGAAAAGTGACCGTTGTAACTTTCGTTATATATTATCTATAAAGTATGACACTCTTATGGACCTTAAAAGCTGTGCTGGAGCATTGAACTACTAGGTGCATTTGTGATATCTCGGCCCAGGCCCGGTGGATGAAAGACACCAAGCGCCTCGGGCCAAATGGGAAGTTCCCTTTGGCCTAATGTGTAAGGTGTTCGCTCTGGATGCGAAGGTTGATGGTTCGAATCCCGCCCCTGCGGGTAGACAACTTTCGGCGTCCATTCGGGCCTGGAACCAGAAATACTACACATTGAGACGTAACCATGAATCTTCTAGAGGGTTCTGGGCTAATTCAGACCCCATAATCATACCTCTTCCCTGACCCTATAATACACGGATGGGAAGCTGATAATAAGTAGCTATTTATAAGGAAAGTTCTCCCACCTTGTTTGTCTGCGAGCCAAGCTTGACAAGTTCATCACATGCCTCGAAATCTGTTGTTAGCAGACGCTATCTTTTTTTTTTGTCAGCAACTGAAGAAATCTTTGTGAAGAAACCGGTCTTACTGATTTCGGGCAGCGATTTTGCATTCTTTCATATCCTTATATTATTTGATGCGCATTTTGTCATCATTCACTTGCCCCATCATCTGGATTGACATTTACTTTCATATTGGATTTCATTTTGGATCATTCATTCTGTTGGATATACAGCTCATTTTGGATCATTCATACTGTTGGATATACGGCTTATTTCTCTTAGAAAGAGTTAGTATAATCACCAGCCCACCCCTCACATCTAGGACAGGTTGACTTGCTAGAAGTAATCGTAATAAGAAATGTGTCGTAACCGACACGTTGAGACTAGACTAGAGAGAACCCATCGCTTTGTTGAGTCCTGAGCCCGAGCGTTTAATTCACCCATCATTATTCGGAGAGCTTGCGGCGGGCAGGGTGAAAATAATGACAAATTCATCTTGGCGTGTAAAGATTTTAATAGCTAAAACTAATAAACTAAGTAATGTTGAATATCTATATACAAAAGAGGGCCAAAAATGTAGGGTAATTATTGTTGATCACGCCAAGATGGGAAAGGTAGTGGGTGGATTGGGTGAGGATGGAAGATTATAGAAGGAAGTTTCGGGGGGGCGGGGTGGGAGTCGCGAGTGCAAGCGACCGGCTGGCCGAAGGTGTGCCTCGTTCGGAGTCAATCCGGAATGCGTCATTTGGCCAGTGTGGCCCCGCTTCGTTAGTGGATACGACGGCAGATCGTGGGTGGCGCAGTCGATGTACCTGAAGCAGGCAGCGCACACCCAGGAGGTGCTGCTCACTGGGTGCCGACTCCCCGACATAGAGAGTAGAGGGTGGCTGTGTGAGGTGGTGAGGCGAGTATAGAGCGTAGATCGGTATGCTTGGAACGGACATTGTTCGTGGATTGCAGAATGGGGGGTGGCGGGGGTGGTTTGCGGGGAGGGGGGGGGGTGCAGTGGTCCGGGTAGTTATTAAACCGTTTGACCACGCGACTGTGGTTATGTGGCTATAAACGTGGGGCGTTCGTTGCGGGGCATGGCATGGTGTGTAAGATGTCAGTTGAATCCTGGTTTCTGTGGCGTCGCGGCAATGTCACTGTGTCGCAGACGTGTCATGCTCGATGAAAGGCCCGGTGAGGGCGGGCTCGGCTAATTTCGTGGATAAGCAGCTAGAAACGTGGGTTGCAAAGGCGTCTGTAGAGCGGTGATTTAAATATACGACAGGCGCGGCCGGAGGGTGGCGGGGGGGAGGGGGGGTAGGAGCAGTGTAGTTCATATGCCGGCTATGTGCAGATGGTCGCCGAGTTCGGGTTCGTCTGTGTGATTAACGAGGTAAAGCACACCAGTCTGTGCCACTCTGCGTGACCCCGGAGGTATCGCTTAGATATCCACGGTGACTGGCCAGTGTGCGTCCGGGCAGAGGGGCGGGGTTTCCCGTAGGGGTGGGGGGTTGGGGTGGGGGTTGGGTCAAACTTGTGGCCGTTCTGGTTGGCTGTGTGAATCTGTATAGGTTGTAGGCCCACCGGCGGGTTTGGCGCGGCGTTGCGGTCAAGCGAGTAGGGTATGCAGCCATGGAGGGCTTGTGCTGTGGCCAACTGGCGGGAGCGGTGTGGTGTTGGCTGGTGGCGAGTGGTGGTTTCTCCCAAAGCTGGTGTTGGGATGTGATCCAGCGGCGGGCGCGGGGTGGCGCTGCCTAGTGGCGAGCGTACGTGGTGTCTCTCAAGGTTGGGGTTAAGATGTGATGCACCGGAGGGGTTGGGGTGATGCTGGATTGTGGCGAGTAGCGGTATCTCCCATGGCTGGTGTTGAAGCGGGGTGGTGGTACCGGACAGCGAGTGGCAGATGTTCCCAGGGGTGGGGCTGGGCTTCAGGCCCACCCAGGGTGGTGGCGTGATGCTGCCTGGCAGCGAGTGGCCGGTATTCCCAGGGCTGGAGCTGGGGGTGAGGTCCACCGAGGGTGGTGGCGTGGTGCTGCCTGGCAGCGACTGACCGGTATTCCCAGGCCCGGAGCTGGGGGTGAGGTCCACCGAGGGTGGTGGCGTGGTGCTGCCGGGCAGCGAGTGGCAGGTGTTCCCAGTGCTAGAGCTGGGCAAGCGGCAGGTGTTCCCAGAGCTGGTGCTGGGCGTGATGCCCACCGAGGGTGGTGGTGTGGTGCTTCCGGGCAGCGGGTGGCCGGTATTCCCAGGGCTGGAGCTGGGCGTGATGCCCACCGAGGGTGGTGGTGTGGTGCTGCCTGGCAGCGGGTGGCCGGTATTCCCAGGGCTGGAGCTGGGGGTGAGGTCCACCGAGGGTGGTGGTGTGGTGCTGCCTGGCAGCGAGTGGCAGGTGTTCCCAGGGCTGGAGCTGGGCGTGAGGCCCACCGAGGGGGTGGTGTGGTGCTGCCGGGCAGCGAGTGGCAAGTGTTCCCAGGGCTGGAGCTGGGCGTGAGGCCCACCGCGGGTGGTGGGTTGGTGGTGCCGGGCGGCGAGTGGCAGGTGTTCCCGGGGCTGGAGCTGGGCGTGAGGCCCACCGCGGGTGGCATGGTGGTGCTGCCGGGCAGCGAGTGGCAGATGTTCCCAGGGCTGGCGCTGGGCGAGTAGCAGGTTTTCCCAGGGCTGGCGCTGGGATAGTGGCAGGTGTTTCCAGAGCTGGAGCTGGGTGGGGTGGCAGGTGTTCCCAGGGTTGGAGCTGGGCTTGAGGCACACCAAGGGTGGCGGGGTGGTGCTGCCGGGCAGCGAGTAGCAGGTGTTCCCAGGGCTGGAGCTGGGCTTGAGGCCGACCGAGGGTGGTGGGCCGGTGCTGCCGGGCAGCGAGTGGCAGGTGTTCCCAGTGCTGGCGCTGGGCGAGTGGCAGGTGTTCCCAGGGCTGGCGCTGGGCGAGTGGCAGGTGTGGTTCCCAGGGCTGGTGCTGGGTGAGTGGCAGGTGTTCCCGGAGCTGGCGCTGGGCGAGTGGCAGGTGTTGTTCCCAGGGCTGGCGCTGGGCGAGTGGCAGATGTTCCCAGGGCTGGTGCTGGGCGAGTGGCAGGTGTTCCCAGGGCTGGCGCTGGGCCAGTGGCAGGTGTTCCCAGGGTTGGAGCTGGGCTTGAGGCACACCAAGAGTGGCGGGGTGGTGCTGCCGGGCAGCGAGTAGCAGGTGTTCCCAGGGCTGGAGCTGGGCTTGAGGCCGACCGAGGGTGGTGGGCCGGTGCTGCCGGGCAGCGAGTGGCAGGTGTTCCCAGTGCTGGCGCTGGGCGAGTGGCAGGTGTTCCCAGGGCTGGCGCTGGGCGAGTGGCAGGTGTGGTTCCCAGGGCTGGTGCTGGGTGAGTGGCAGGTGTTCCCGGAGCTGGCGCTGGGCGAGTGGCAGGTGTTGTTCCCAGGGCTGGCGCTGGGCGAGTGGCAGATGTTCCCAGGGCTGGTGCTGGGCGAGTGGCAGGTGTTCCCAGGGCTGGCGCTGGGCCAGTGGCAGGTGTTCCCAGGGATGGCGCTGGGCGAGTGGCAGGTGTTCCCAGGGCTGGCGCTAGGCGAGTGGCAGGTGTTCCCAGGGCTGGCGCTGGGCGAGTGGCAGGTGTTACCAGGGATGGCGCTGGACGGGTGGCAGGTGTTCCCAGTGCTGGAGCTGGGCGAATGGCAGGTGTTCCTAGAGCTGGAGCTGGGCATGTGGCAGGTGTTCCCAGGGCTGGAGCTGGGCTTGAGACCGACCGAGGGTGGTGGGCTGGTGCTGCCGGGCAGCGAATGGCAGGTGTTCCCAGTGCTGGCGCTAAATGGGAGAGTCCGCGCGATCCGGTCCTGACGGAGTGAGCAGTAGCGTCTGGATCCAGTGCCTGCCTGCGTGGTCGGTCGGCCGAGCCGGTGAATTTCGGCCAATCGGAGCGTCCGCTCGGGCGTGGTCCCCAGGGGTTAGGGGTCAGGCGAGGGTGATAGGAGAGGAGAGGGTTGGGGCTGGAAAGGTTGAGAAGCACCGCTTGCCTTCATATTGCCCTCTAATTACTACAGAAGCAGCAATTTGTACATAATACATACATGCATACAAACAAAGAAAAGGAGTTGAACCTGCCAACTGTCTATTAACTTATATAAACCCCAATATCACCCGCATTAGTATAGTGTATACCGATCTTTGGTATTCGCTTACAGGTCTTCCTACGGAAGTAGCTCGATAGTTCTGAAGGCTTTGTCTACTTTACAAATAATATTTTGGAACGTCCAGTGCTTCAAAAAAGTCTATTGAGGAAAGTGGGAATCCTAAACGAGCCTTCTTTACATTTTGCCGCATAGATATACTGCTTACCTAACAAGAAAACATGATTCACAATGGGTTGTGACTTTTGTGTTAGACCTAGTAAAATATTCTTCTCATTAACAAACTCTTTCAAGTCAATATATGGCTGCAGCACGCGAAGTACATCATTCCAGAAGTCTCTCACACATGGACACCCCCAAAACAAATGCTCAATAGTTTCTACATGTGAACTGCAAAAATAACATTCGTCGTTTTCAGAAATGCCTGCTTTTTTCAAAAAAAATATTGTAGGAAGGATGCGTTGCAACACTTTGTATTGAAAACTCTGTATCTTTGTTTCTCTGGTTGTTTCTATGGGAACCGTATAAATCTCTTTCCATACATCTAGATCAATTGTTCTATGCAATAGTTCCTGCCAAGTTTTTCTCTTTTTCGCATTTAATTTAGTGTCTGTTGTTAATTACCAATACACATGGTTGCAGGACCGTTTTGCATCTAGCACATCTGTAACACATGTATCGACCTCATAATCAGTGGGGCGGAGTGGATATATTGACTTCTTGAACCAATGGCCCAGTACTAGATGTTTGAAACTCAGAAAGTCTAAAAAGTTTATGTTTACGTCATACGCATAATTGAATTGCTCGAGAGTTAAAGGTAAACCGTTTTCAGAGAATAGGTCCATCACCTTAGTACATTTCTTCTCTACAAGTCTTTGTTTCAACATTAGGCAATTAGTATGTCTGAGGTAGTGTGCATTCCAAAAAGTATATTTTATTACGCTACCTTAGTATAATTTATCAATTTAAATTGGGCCCAGTCATTTATAATTTCTTTCCAAAAGCTATTGGATATACGCTTCGATAATATTTGAAGAGATTTGGGATCTAGTTGCCAAATTAATAGTTTCCATTGGGATCTAAATAAAATTCGTTTACTTTATATTTAAATTTATTGTTAAAAATATCGCTGTACCTCTCGCGTTACTTCTGTAAGCGCTATCATAACCTGTACACCCCCAGTCGTTTATAAACTCTCACATTGTCTTCGTGGCAGTGAATATCCTGTAAGCAATACACTTGGAATTATTTTTCTTTTAACCAGTTGAAGACATCCATGCGTTTATGTTTCTCTGCGAGGCCCCTAACATTAAGGCTGGCAATTGTTATAATATCCATAATTTAATAAGTTTAATAAAGCAATAGAAAGGCAACATGTAATCTGTAAATTTGTACAAAAACTCCAGGTTTGTCGGCGCTATACATGTGTTTGCATTACTGTGTTTCTCTCCCATCCCCCGTTCCCCTTTCATGCACATACACCGCTACCGTAAACATGCCAAACTGTGCCTGGCCCAGCCGAAACTGTGGCCCGTCCCTATGGTGTCCCAATTGATTCACTTAGCAGTTTCAAAGTGCGCAATAGCTTTAAAATACATAACCTGAACATTGGTTCTTTGCGAATAACTGAAGCATTTTGCATAAGCAAGAGTCCTTTTCGCTTCAGTGATCGGCGCCTGCCATTATCCCTATTGCTGATTCCGGCGCTCTCTCCATCAAATGGAGCCGTCGTTGGCCCATATTACCATGGTGTGAGCGAGTCATGAAAACTACAACGTTGGTCTTATTGCGTGTCTGAAGTAGGTATTTGACATGCCGCGATGCGCCGTGATCTCCGTCGCCTTGCCCTCCGTCACTCACATCGCTTGTGTCACTTAGCCTTGAGAGTCGATAGGCCGCAGAGTTGTGAGATGCGGCTGCTTTCGTCGGGGTGAGCAGCAGGCTGCGATAGGCCTCCCTGACCTGTGCGATGTCCTTGACCGCGGCAATAGCGGCTCTGTATAAGCAGCCCAATCATGTGACCTCCGACCCGTGAAACAGAGTCGGTGCAGATTTGGCGAGTTCATCTGCGACTTTTTATTTTCTGCCGGGTAATGGCCGCCCGTGCGCATGCACCGCGCTAAATGAGCTATACATTATAACGTCATGAATATTCAGTACCAGCGCTGTGACGTTACTTGAAGTTCAGCTGATCGCGGCTTACAGCAGGGTGGGATTCAGATATAGTCTGGGCAGCCTGGGCAGAATCAGTGGTCAACCCGAAACAAACAGCAATAGTAATCGAACCTGTTTTTTCACATCCCTTATGTATCTGGTAATATAATTTCCAAAATCTACCAAAATCTATTTATTGGAACATATTTTTTACGGGCGCAGTTTACCCTACCCCCGTAACACCAGAATGGATTACGTATTTGTTCTAGCTAACACGAAGTGGCAGAAAAGCTTTGTAATTGAGACCTCTACTACGAATTTAGACCTTCGTAGATTACCCCTACTATATGTAATGGAGTGTTATTTGATCTACCAAATGCAACAAACAAAAATAAAATATCTTTCATATTAAAATTTCAATTTTTTTTTATTGAGGGACCCCGCTCCAGGTTTTGCGGCCGTCTATCGACACCGTGCATTTGCACAGCGCGCCGGATGGGTCTCAAGTGTGACGGACTGTAACTTCTCCATAAATATCCGATTTCCACAATTTAATCGACTATGTACGAGTTTTATCTTTTGCCAGATGTACCACCGTGCCGATCTAGAGAGGCAGGGTAAAAAAATTGGGACGGGAGGGGGGCGACTCTATCTGCAACGTTTCACACTTTTGATAAGTGAAACGTTATAGGTAGGTAAATGAGGTGTGCCTCACCCCCAACATCGGGGGGAGGTGGGGGGGGGGGGCGGGGAAGGTATTTATGTTCCTCGGGAATGGGCTTTTCATTTGACCGTGACCTTGAACTGAGATTGATGAAAATAATTCTTCGTGAACTGGGAATGAGGTAGAAAGCGACCCGTCGTGATCAAGGATTTTAATTAATCGTGAAATGGAATTTTAATATTAAATAACGCTCGTTTAAATTCATCGTGACCTGGGAATCAAGGAAGTTATTTCTCGTTATCAGGGAAAACTATGCCCCCTTGCAACCCCCCCACCCCGCCTAACATGGTGTCTCTCTTCCCCAAACTTGGGGGTTCTACCCTCCCATAACTTGTGGTGTCTACGTTCCCGTAATTTAGGATACCACCCCAACCTGAGTGTCACCCCTCCCTCAACTTGGGGCATCTCCCCTCTTCTAATTTAGGGTGTCTACCCTCTCTTAACTTGGGGTACCAATTTACTTGGGGTACCACTCTAACTTGGGGTACCACTCTAACTTGGGGTACCACTCTAACTTGCGGTACCACCCCAAGTTCGGGTGATCCAACTTGGAGCGTCTCCCTTCACATAAGTTAAGGCCTCTCCCATCGCCAAACTTGATGCCTCCCCGTCTCCAAATATTGGGTGTCTTTCCTCCCCAAATATTGGGTGTCTTCCCTTCCTAAATATTGGGTGTCTCCCCTCCTCAACCTGGAGTGTCTTCTCTCCCCTAATTCGGGGTGTCTACCCCCCCCCCCCCCCTCCCCATAACTTGCCTCTCCCCTCTCTACACTTGCAGTACACGTTAAAAACCTGGGGTGTCTTTTCTCTCTTAATTAGGGGTGTATCCCCTCTCCTAACTTGGGGTATCTCCCCTCCCCAAACTTGAAGCACCACCTATACTTGGGGTGTCTCCCGTCCCTTATTTTGGGGTATTTCCCCTCCTTTAACTTGGGGTGTCTCCCCTCTCCTAACTTGGAGTACCACCCCAATTTGTGTTTCCTCCCTTTTCCTAATGCATGGTGTCTCCCCTCCCCTAATCTGAGGTGCCTCCCCTACCCTAAGTTGGGATGTCTCCCCTCCCATAACTTGGGGTGCCTCTCCTGTCAAAACTCCTGTCTTCCCTTTCATAACTTAGGGACTCTCTCCTCCCGAAACTTGGGGTACCACCCTTTATCTTGGGGTCTCTCCCCTCCCGAAACTTGGGGTACTACCCGAACTTGGGGTACTACAACTTGCCAGAACTTGCGCACCACAACTAAATTGGGTGTCTTCCCTCTCCTAACTTAGGGCGTCTCCCCTTCCATAACAGGGTGTGTCCCCTCCCCTAACTTGAGGTGCCTCCCCTCTCCTATCTTGGAGTAGTGCTCCATTTTGCAGTATCTTCCCTGCCCTATCTTACCGCATCACATGAATTTTGAATGTCTCCCCTCCCCTAACTTGGGGTACCGCCCCAACTTGGGGTGTCTTTCCTCCAATAAGTTGGGGTAGCATCCAAACTTGAAGTGTCTGCTCTCACTACTATCCCAATCTCGCCTCCCCTAACTTAGAGTATGTCCCCTCTCCTAACTCCTTAAACCCCCTAAACCCCGCCCCATCCCTTCCCCCTTGGATCCTGCTGAGTACCATCTGTACCGATGAAATTTTACATTGACAGACCCCCAAATCCCCTTCCACATACATATTTTAGTCATATATGATCAGGATGAAACGCCTCAACAATCGATTGAATTGCGAATATCGGACCATGTATGAAAAAGTCGGTCAAACCTGAGACCCATCCGGCTCGCCATGCAAATACACTGCATCGATCGACAGTCGAAAAACAGAAAAAGAGGTTCTGAATGTAAAGATTCCTATAAAATTTAAACAATATATTTTTATTTATGTTTGTTGTATTTTGCAGTTTAAATAACTCTCTATCACGCAAACTGGAAATATGGGTATTGTAGGTCACAATTCGTAGTGCCGGTCTCAACTGCCTCGCCTTCCAGTCATTTCGTTTATGTAAAAATACGTTGCTTCTTGTGGGGGTTAATAGGGTAAAGTAAGCCACCCCCTTAAAAATATCTTCCATTGAATAGATTTTGGTAGATTTTGGAAACACTACTCCTAGATACCTAAGGAATAAGAAAAAACAGGTTTCATTACTATTCCAATTTGTCTTGGGTATATCCCTATTTTGGCCGGACTACTATACTGGATGATAGGCCGGTTTCGAGAGTTTCGTGGGCCCAGCTTTTGCTTTTCATATGTTGAATGGTATAAAGTTCGACCCTCGAAGGGGGGCCGGGGCCGGGTAGCGCCCCTCCCCACCCACTGGATCCGCTCTGTGCAGTAGGCCTACTTATCGTTCCGTTCAAAGCCAAAGCTCAGCCCAATGAAAGTAACTTTTTCCACTGAAAGTAAACATTAGATCGGCGCACAATTTTGGCGAGAAGAGTTTAGAACCAAGCGCAGTCAAACGCCGCCAGTCATTGTGAATCCCACTGGCGCTGTGGTGGAGCATCTTACTTTTTGATCGTAGGGTTGTGAGTACTGATGAATAAATTAAAAAACATATATATATTTATTGATGGCTATGCTTACTATTGTTCCTGAAAATCAGTTTTTAAAGAAAAATCTGTTATTTTAAATATGACGCAGCGAATAATTGAAAGAACATGATTTTTTTTTTAGCGGAAGCGTGCTGAATGGGTATCGTTTTTATCTAGTGGGGGTGGTGGGGAGGGGGGTTGTCATGGGGGAATTATCCCGAGGAGAAATGGCCTCTACCCTTAAACATATGAAAACTAAAACCGGCCCCCTCTATCCAGCACATCTTGAGCAGACTCTGAACCCGCCCCCCCCCACCCCCAGTGGCGTGTGCAGGAATCCTTGAAAGGCGGGGCACAATAAAAAAATTGACGGCAGCGGGTGGGGGCGGTGGGGGGGGGCACAATTATGCAATCTTGCGACCGGGGTGGAAGGGCTGAACAAAATTGCGTCCAAGGGTTCCATTATTTTTGGAGCGTCTCCCTTCACATAAGTTAAGGCCTCTCCCATCGCCAAACTTGATGCCTCCCCGTCTCCAAATATTGGGTGTCTTTCCTCCCCAAATATTGGGTGTCTTCCCTCCCTAAATATTGGGTGTCTCCCCTCCTCAACCTGGGGTGTCTTCTCTCCCCTAATTCGGGGTGTCTACCCCCCCCTCCCCCCATAACTTGCCTCTCCCCTCTCTACACTTGCAGTACACGTTAAAAACCTGGGGTGTCTTTTCTCTCTTAATTAGGGGTGTATCCCCTCTCCTAACTTGGGGTATCTCCCCTCCCCAAACGCATTGTGATGGACGGGGTAGTCGACTCATTTCAGAACTTGTCTGCCGCGGTGGCGGGGTGGAGTTGGCCACTATCGGCGTGTCAGCCGCGGTGGCGGGGTCGGCCACTACCGGCGTGTCTGCCGCGGTCCCATTGACACGGGTGGACGCTCCGGTAGCTTGATGGGCTAGTTTTGATGAGGGCTTCCCTTTCCCCGGTGAACAGGGGTATTGTCTTGAATTGCCTGTAGGACAGGCTCGCAACCTCCCCATAATCCCCGAGGGCATCCTGTAGCTGTTCATCATCAAGTGTGATTAGCCAACCGCGGATTGTCACCCGGGTCTTGGGTGACACCGCGAGTCTGAGGGCATGATTGCGATCATCCAGGCTCACGCCGGAAACTGCTGCCTTCTGGGCGTCAGCCTTGTTGTTAAAGACAATGGCATGCTGTCCCTTACCTAGGGCCACTACACCCCATAGTGGACCCGGGAAAGCTGTGTCCGCCTGGACCGCCAAGTTCTCCCCCGTGATGTTGAGGGTCTAGGATGATGGAAGTTGGGCCAGTGTTATAGTCCAGCATAGCGGCCATGATGATCGTTTATAAATGTTTAAATTGGTAATCTCGGTTCGTCTGTGGTGATGATGCTACACATTTACACAACACACATCCGAGAAACTTGCCTATCCACGGCACAAGGAGCTATGTGTATATCCACAAAGCGCAATAATCCATTTTCCAGACGCTATCAGTTGTCACGGCAATACAGGGAGGTTGCCGATAGTAGTGGGAAATTGTAGTTCGTAGCTGTAATCTGTGAGTTTTGGCAGGTGTAATCTGTGAGTTTTGGCAGGTGTAATCTGTGAGTTTTGGCAGGTGTAATCTGTGAGTTTTCGCAGGTGTAATCTGTCAGTTTTGGCAGGTGTAATCTGTCAGTTTTGGCAGGTATAATCTGTGAGTTTTGGCAGGTGTAATCTGTCAGTTTTGGCAGATGTAATCTGTCAGTTTTGGCAGGTGTAATCTGTGAGTTTTGGCAGGTATAATCATTGATTGATCAATTCTAGGCAGGCGTAATCTGTTGCTGTGATCGGCGGTTTTGGTACCTGTAATGAGTGATGGTTGGTTGACAACCATATTTTTTGGTGGCAGCGGTAATCGGTGGTTGTTGGCAGGCGAAGTCGAAGGAGATTGCTTGGCAAACATAATCTCTCGTTGGCAACTATAATCGGTAGTTAGCAGCCGTAATCGGTGGTTGTTGGTAGCCGTAATCGGCAGTTGTTGGCAGCCTAATCGGTGGTTGTTGTTAGCCGTAATCGGCAGTTGTTGGCAGCCGTAATCGGTGGTTGTTGGTAGCCGTAATCGGCAGTTGTTGGTAGCCGTAGTCGGTGGTTGTTGGTAGCCGTAATCGGCAGTTGTTGGTAGCCGTAGTCGGTGGTTGTTGGTAGCCGTAATCGGTGGTTGTTGGCAGCCGTAGTCGGTGGTTGTTGGTAGCCGTAATCGGCAGTTGTTGGCAGCCGTAGTCGGTGGTTGTTGGTAGCCGTAATCGGCAGTTGTTGGTAGCCGTAGTCGGTGGTTGCTGGTAGCCGTAATCGGCAGTTGTTGGCAGGCGAAGTCGAAGGAGATTGCTTGGCAAACATAATCTCTCGTTGGCAACTATAATCGGTAGTTAGCAGCCGTAATCGGTGGTTGTTGGTAGCCGTAATCGGCAGTTGTTGGCAGCCATAATCGGTGGTTGTTGGTAGCCGTAATCGGCAGTTGTTGGTAGCCGTAGTCGGTGGTTGTTGGTAGCCGTAATCGGCAGTTGTTGGCAGCCGTAATCGGTGGTTGTTGGTAGCCGTAATCGGCAGTTATTGGTAGCCGTAGTCGGTGGTTGGTGGTAGCCGTAATCCACCATAGGTTGCCGACGAAAGAAAATTGACGATTTATCCACCAACTCCATTTGCCCATGATTAATGCTTATATATACTTATATGTAAAAATATTCGTTTTATTTCAATAGCCAAACAGGGCTTTACCAACTTCTATATCAAGGTTATGACTCTGTACTACATACATGATCAATAATTGTAGGAATATCTTTTCCATTAGCCAAACAAGGCTTACCTAGTGCTAGAAGATGGCCGCCGATTTCAGGGATATTCCTTCGGTGCCGAGAAGTCTTCACCAGGAGAGCTTGTGTTTAACACAGGCCTCACAGGGTCAGTATCTATGGGCTGCCGATCGGTGTGTAATGCCATATAGAGGGATGGGGACCCCCCCCCCACTTCTTTTTTGAGGAAGAATGCCGTTGTTTTTAATGCAAGTTTTAGGCCTTCTGCGGCGTGGACTCCCCACCCCGCCCCCCGGTAGTCAACAAATTAATGGACCCCTCCGCCTCGGTCGCAGTTATTTTCAGATACCCCCCCCACCCTCCCCCGGTCGCAAGTTTCTATTGATTGGACCCCTTCCTTTTCAAATTACTAGACCCGCCCCAGCATATATTACATAAAATAGTGTTACATGAAAAGACATCTACATCATTATGATCATCAGTGGCAAATTATTTTAGCAAGCTGCTTTCATGTTTTGTGCGTAGTGAGTAATTTGACATGATTGCTTTCCATAAGCTATAAGGAATCTTGTTTTTCTGTCGCTCTTGTTAGTCGTTACAAGTCGCGACCAGAATTTGTACTTGTATAGTGATTTTGAAACGTTTTCAAAATAGGTTAAAGTGTCTTTTTCAATCAACAAAGCTTGATTCGCATTATCTACTCAGTGTCAGCTTGTTGCATTGTCATCAAGAAGCAAAGGAATCACGATTCAGTGTGTTATGTAATATCCACTGGTAAACGGTACAAAAAATACATGTATTTGTTTTTTGTCGCTTGCATGACATTAATTAATCAATGGCATTCCGTCTCCTGGCAGGTACCCCGAGGCCATGACTGATCCCAGTTACCGGGGCCAGATTCTGACTCTCACGTACCCCATAGTTGGAAACTATGGAGTGCCGGACACGCAAAAACGGGACGCTTATGGATTGATGCAGTATGTTGAGTCAGAGAAAATACAGGTATGTCCGAAATGGCTTTCCATACTTTGAGAAATATGTTTTCAATATGGGTTTTCGATATGGGTTTTCATGTGGCGTACGTCACAGTACTTCACGTCCTTCGTGTTGGCTAGGCCGGCGATCCTGCCGGTTGAACTGTTTCACGATGGACTTCAAATGGATTTAATTTTTATGTAAACTACATCTTAAAAACCGGCGTTGCTTGTAAAGCGTAGTGGTTTCTAGGCCCTGACAGGCCGGCCACCGGAGAGCCATAGTGCCGCCGGTCCGTATTCATGCGGTGTGCAGTGGCGGGCCACGAGAGGCCGGCCGCCTGAGTACCATAGCACCGCCAGTGCGCTGTAATGCGTAGTGGTTTGCAGGCCCCAGGAGGCCGGCTGCCTGAGTACCATAGAACCGCCAGTGCGCTGTAATGCGTAGTGGTTTGCAGGCCCCGGGAGGCCGGCCGCTTGAGTACCGTAGAACCGCCAGTGCGCTCTAATGCGTAGCGGTTTGCAGGCCCCGGGAGGCCGGCCGCCTGAGTACCGTAGAACCGCCAGTGCGCTGTAATGCGTAGCGGTTTGCAGGCCCCGGGAGGCCGGCCGCCTGAGTACCGTAGAACCGCCAGTGCGCTGTAATGCGTAGTGGTTTGCAGGCCCCGGGAGGCCGGCCGCCTGAGTACCGTAGAACCGTCAGTGCGCTGTAATGCGTAGTGGTTTGCAGGCCCCAGGAGGCCGGCCGCCTGAGTACCGTAGAACCGCCAGTGCGCTGTAATGCGTAGCGGTTTGCAGGCCCCAGGAGGCCGGCCGCCTGAGTACCGTAGAACCGCCAGTGCGCTGTAATGCGTAGTGGTTTGCAGGCCCCAGGAGGCCGGCCGCCTGAGTACCGTAGAACCGCCAGTGCGCTGTAATGCGTAGCGGTTTGCAGGCCCCAGGAGGCCGGCCGCCTGAGTGCCGTAGAACCGCCAGTGCGCTGTAATGCGTAGTGGTTTGCAGGCCCCAGGAGGCCGGCCGCCTGAGTACCGTAGAACCGCCAGTGCGCTGTAATGCGTAGTGGTTTGCAGGCCCCGGGAGGCCGGCCGCCTGAGTACCGTAGAACCGCCAGTGCGCTGTAATGCGTAGTGGTTTGCAGGCCCCGGGAGGCCGGCCGCCTGAGTACCGTAGAACCGCCAGTGCGCTGTAATGCGTAGCGGTTTGCAGGCCCCAGGAGGCCGGCCGCCTGAGTACCGTAGAACCGCCAGTGCGCTGTAATGCGTAGTGGTTTGCAGGCCCCGGGAGGCCGGCCGCCTGAGTACCGTAGAACCGCCAGTGCGCTGTAATGCGTAGTGGTTTGCAGGCCCCGGGAGGCCGGCCGCCTGAGTACCGTAGAACCGCCAGTGCGCTGTAATGCGTAGCGGTTTGCAGGCCCCGGGAGGCCGGCCGCCGGAGTACCGTAGAACAGCCAGTGCGTGCAAAAACGTTTCTATAAATAGCCAGACGGCAGGATTCTGTACATGCACACCGCATGAACACACAACAGCGGTTCTACGGTAGTCCGACGGCCGGCCGCCCGTAAATGGTCGAAAAGTAATGTCTACGTTATCAACGTGGTTTAAATATTGTAATAAAGAAATTGACTTTTCAGCTGTCACATATATACGTATAGGTTCTTAAACCAAAGTGGTAGTATTTAGGAGAGGAGGAAAAGTGAAGAACAACGAAAAGTGGTTTTATGGCGAAACAAGGTTAGAAGTTGTTCCGTGTTAAAAGTATCTAGGTATTGTGTTCTCTGCATTTCTCAACTGGTCAAGAGCAACGCAAACACTGTCTGTACAGGCCAGAAAGGCAACACATAGGATATGTAGTCTCTCACAGCAATGTAACGGCCTCCCTATTAAGTCTGCCTTTAAATTATTCGATGCGGTTGCTCTCCCAACTTTACTGTATGGGTCTGAAATATGGGGTTACCGACAATACAAACAGATCGAAAAGGTTTAAGTTAATTTCTGTAAATATGTGCTCGGTGTCCCCTCAAGAACCTGCAACGAGGCAGTACTGGGAGAATGTGGTAGGTTACCACTGGCCTACAATTTTATAACCAGATGTATTTCGTATTGGTTAAAGCTGTTGAACATGCCCGACTCTCGATATCCAAAAGCTTGTTTTAACATGTTATATACCCTAAGCGAACACGGCAGGCAAACATGGGCAACAGATGTTAAGAATATTCTTGTAAAACTCGGATTTGAACTCGTGTGGACTCAGCAGACAGTCGGACACAACCGGGCGTTTCTCAATGAATTTAAGATCAGGCTGAAGGATACTTTAACCCAGGAGTGGTATAGCAGTGTACACGACTCCCCAAAATTAAGTGTCTATGCAACATACAAAGATAACTTACAGCAGGAGAAGTACATGTGTTGTGTCAATATAAGAAAGTTTCGCACCACTCTTGCTAAGTTTAGATGTTCTGCATACGCTCTAGCAATAGAAAAGGGAAGACACGACGGCACCCCAATAGAAAACAGAATATGTCCTAGTTGTGAAATGCGCGATACCACGGTTTTAGAAGATGAGTACCATTTTTTATTCGTCTGCCCATTATATATAGAATTTCGACGAGTGTATTTAGACCCGATGTATTGGAATCAGCCAACGTATGAAAAGTTTATGGAATTAATGGCATCGGAAGAGCAATTGACTCTCCAAAATTTGTCAATCTTTATCTATAAAGCTTTACGTAAGAGAACCGAGTATGTCCAATCCAACACTTAAATGTACCCACTAAAATAATCCAAACGTGTTTACTTGAACCTGTGTTACCATGTTATATGTCATTGATGTATATGTTCTGTGGGCCTGATGGCCTCGAAACAATAAAGCTATCTATCTATAGGTTCTTAGTGTATGAGAAGGATGGAATGATTGGGTGCAGTAAATATCAGAGGGTGTCATGAAGCCACCCTTATTGTTGGACAAAATGGGGCGTATTCCGTGGAAAAGCGTGGATTTCTTGTGTACTACCTCATCAAAATTCGTATATGGCTGACGTTTTTTTAAACTTTTTTAACATATATTACCATCTATTTTGTACAGAGTACCATTCACCATGTCGCCAGGACGTGTTTCTAAAAGATTTTGATAATCACAATGTATGTGGAAAAAACTGCTGTATAAGAATCTTTACTAGAAAAATGTGTTATTTTTGTGTTTTTACAGGTGGCGGGACTCTTGGTGCAGGATTACACACATAACTACAGCCAGTGTTATTTTGTGTTTTTACAGGTGGCGGGACTCTTGGTGCAGGACTACACACATGACTACAGTCACTGGAATGCCGTGAAGTCCCTGTCCCAGTGGCTGAAGGAGGACGGTATCCCCGCCATACAGGGCATCGATACCCGGATGCTCACGAAGTACATACGGGACAAGGTAGGACAAGGCATCCCATGCAATTCACCGCTCCAGGCTGTCAATCATTCACTGACGTCACTGCTGCTTTTATCCAATCATGTGCCGCAAAAAGCTTTTCCACGTGCGTTAGGTCGGACAAACAAGTCAGACAAACAAAACAGTATGTCACTGTGTTGTCAGTTTCAGAGATGAGTAAGCTTACTTCTCACTTGTACCTACCATTAGATATAATTGTCAATTTCATACTCACGACTAAAGAAAAAGGACTCAATTGTGGGCGGGGCTTTGTGTCGGAGTCTGGCTTGGTCTATGTGTAAGTTAATGTCCGAGGAACACGACATTACCGGATCATAATGGAGTCCAAGCCCGAGGACCCATTGTCATCCGGTAATGTCGTTTTCCGAAGTCATTAACTTATGTAAAATCCACGTCCTTATGACTCAAACCCGCTACATTACAGAAAAATAATGTCGTGAGAGAACAATAGTGACGTCATCAGTGGATTTTACACACCGCTCCACACTCCGAACTAAGTCTCGCCCACGCGTAAGTCCTTTTCCGTAAATCGTGAGCAGGAAATTGACAATCATAGCTGATGGTAGGTAAAAGTGAGAGGTACACATCTCTGAAACTGATTACAAGGTGAAATGCTGCTTTGTTTGTCGGACATAACGCACATGGAAGACCTTTTTTCGCCAGATTATTGGATAAAAGCAGCAGTGACGTCAATGAATGATTGGCAGCTTGGAAGGGTGTATAACAGCGCCTAAGTCCCTAAATGGTTTAGTGGTTAGCGCGTTCCGCTCTGCCAGGCTGACTATCGTGCCGGTAGGTTCGCGACCCACCATGCGAATATCTATATGTTCTTACAGGATGAAGATCCCGTGACGACGAGACTTAGGGGGTTACCTCCGAGAATATCGTTCGTCTCTGTCTTGAGACCCCTCCCTTTAACGCGATATACCCTTCATAGTTTTATAATATCCTTCTGAAGGCCAACCGACCAACCCAAACTACAAGGGCGGTAGTCAACCCACGCTTTTGGATACATCCACAGTTACGCATGTCATGGTATTTTCGCATCCAGCCTTGTGGACGACCGACTGCTTGGGCCATCCTCCAATAATCTATATATCGCACTATGCAGATAAAATGCCTTTCTACCAAATGAGAAATGGTAGGGGGAGACCCCTCGAAGACCTGGCTCCTACCCACCTTGAGTATGATTTCCATTATTGCAGTATGACGTTGAGGGTTAATGCACTCTTAACATTCTGTTACATTTCTTTCTGCTTTGCTAGGGTACAGTGCTGGGGAAAATTGAATTTGATGGTCAACCCATTGAGTTTGAAGATCCTAATGCTAGGAATCTAATGGCAGAAGTCTCTACAAAGGTAAGCACCTGTTTCCAGTTGAAACAATTTTCAAATATAGTCTCAATTTGACATGAAACATATTTAATCTGTTTGCAGTATTATTTTAATCTGCATTTTGCACCTTAATTCTCGCCATGTAAAGTTATCAACACAAGAAAGACGAAATTACAAAATAAATGCTTGCCTTATTTGACGTTGTGGACGGTATTTCAAAGATGTGGCTTCATTCGCTGAATGTAGTGTATTGAATACATGAGTAATAAGGAACTCATATTCTGTCGCCAGCCGATGTTATACGCGTGGTGATCCTGTTAATCTTGATTATGTGTCATATTGTGATGTTATCGCTTCCAGGATGTGAAGATGTTCGGTGTCGGTAACCCACACCGAATAGTAGTGATCGACTGTGGCATCAAACACAACATGATTCGTAACTTAGTCAAGGTATGTGCGCATCAAACACAAGATGATTCGTGACTTAGTCAAGGAATGTGCGGCATCAAACACAACCTGATTCGTAACTTGGTCAAGGTATGTGCGCATCATACACAACATGATTCGTAACTTAGTCAAGGTATGTGCGGCATCAAACACAACATGATTCGTAACTTGGTCAAGGTATGTGCGGCATCAAACACAATATGACTCGTAACTTGGTCAAGGGATGTACGGCATCAAACACAACATGATTCGTAACTTGGTCAAGGTATGTACGGCATCAAACACAATATGACTGGTAACTTGGTCAAGGGATGTACGGCATCAAACACAACATGATTCGTAACTTGGTCAAGGTATGTACGGCATCAAACACAACATGATTCGTAACTTAGTCAAGGGATGTACGGCATCAAACACAACATGATTCGTAACTTGGTCAAGGTATGTGCGGCATCAAACACAACATGATTCGTAACTTGGTCAAGGTATGTGCGGCATCAAACACAAGATGATTCGTAACTTGGTCAAGGTATGTACGGCATCAAACACAACATGATTCGTAACTTGGTCAAGGTATGTACGGCATCAAACACAACATGATTCGTAACTTGGTCAAGGTATGTACGGCATCAAACACAATATGACTCGTAACTTGGTCAAGGGATGTACGGCATCAAACACAACATGATTCGTAACTTGGTCAAGGTATGTACGGCATCAAACACAACATGATTCGTAACTTAGTCAAGGGATGTACGGCATCAAACACAACATGATTCGTAACTTGGTCAAGGTATGTGCGGCATCAAACACAACATGATTCGTAACTTGGTCAAGGTATGTGCGGCATCAAACACAACATGATTCGTAACTTGGTCAAGGTATGTGCGGCATCAAACACAACATGATTCGTAACTTGGTCAAGGTATGTGCGGCATCAAACACAACATGATTCGTAACTTGGTCAAGGTATGTACGGCATCAAACACAATATGACTCGTAACTTGTTCAAGGTATGTGCGCCATCCAACGCAAGATGATTCGTGACTTGGTCAAGGTGTGTGCGCATCAAACACAACATGATTCGTGACTTGGTCAAGGTGTGTGCGGCATCAAACACAACATGATTCGTAACTTGGTCAAGGTATGTGCGGCATCAAACACAACATGATTCGTAACTTGGTCAAGGTATGTGCGGCATCAAACACAAGATGATTCGTAACTTGGTCAAGGTATGTGCGGCATCAAACACAACATGACTCGTAACTTAGTCAAGGAATGTGCGGCATCAAACACAACATGATTCGTAACTTGGTCAAGGTATGTACGGCATCAAACACAACATGATTCGTAACTTAGTTAATCACAACATGATTCGTAACTTAGTCAAGTATGTGCGGCATCAAACACAAGATGATTCGTAACTTGGTCAAGGTATGTACGGCATCAAACACAATATGACTCGTAACTTGGTCAAGGTATGTGCGGCATCAAACACAAGATGATTCGTAACTTGGTCAAGGTATGTGCGGCATCAAACACAAGATGATTCGTAACTTGGGTCAAGGTATGTAGGCATCAAACACAATATGACTCGTAACTTGGTCAAGGTATGTGCGGCTTCAAACACAAGATGATTCGTAACTTGGTCAAGGTATGTACGGCATCAAACACAATATGACTCGTAACTTAGTTAAGGTATGTGCGGCATCAAACACAACATGATTCGTGACTTGGTCAAGGTGTGTACGGCATCAAACACAATATGACTCGTAACTTGGTCAAGGTATGTACGGCATCAAACACAATATGACTCGTAACTTGGTCAAGGTATAGGCGGCATCAAACACAACATGATTCGTGACTTGGTCAAGGTATGTACGGCATCAAACACAATATGACTCGTAACTTGGTCAAGGTATGTACGGCATCAAACACAAGATGATTCGTAACTTGGTCAAGGTATGTACGGCATCAAACACAATATGACTCGTAACTTGGTCAAGGTATGTGCGGCATCAAACACAAGATGATTCGTAACTTGGTCAAGGTATGTACGGCATCAAACACAATATGACTCGTAACTTGGTCAAGGTATGTGCGGCATCAAACACAACATGATTCGTGACTTGGTCAAGGTGTGTGCGGCATCAAACACAAGATGATTCGTAACTTAGTCAAGGTATAGGCGGCATCGAACACATGATTCGTAACTTGGTCAAGGTATGTACGGCATCAAACACAAGATGATTCGTAACTTGGTCAAGGTATGTACGGCATCAAACACAATATGACTCGTAACTTGGTCAAGGTATGTGCGGCATCAAACACAAGATGATTCGTAACTTGGTCAAGGTATGTACGGCATCAAACACAATATGACTCGTAACTTGGTCAAGGTATGTGCGGCATCAAACACAACATGATTCGTGACTTGGTCAAGGTGTGTGCGGCATCAAACACAACATGATTCGTAACTTAGTCAAGGGATGTACGGCATCAAACACAACATGATTCGTAACTTGGTCAAGGTATGTGCGGCATCAAACACAACATGATTCGTAACTTGGTCAAGGTATGTACGGCATCAAACACAACATGATTCGTAACTTAGTTAATCACAACATGATTCGTAACTTAGTCAAGTATGTGCGGCATCAAACACAACATGATTCGTAACTTAGTAAAGCGCAACATGATTCGTAACTTATTCAAGGTATAGGCGGCATCGAACACATGATTCGTAACTTGGTCAAGGTATGTGCGGCATCAAACACAACATTATTCGTAACTTAGTTAAGGTATGTGCGGCATCAAACAAAACATTATTCGTAACTTAGTTAAGGTATGTGCGGCATCAAACACAACATTATTCGTAACTTAGTTAAGGTATGTGCGGCATCAAACAAAACATTATTCGTAACTTAGTTAAGGTATGTGCGGCATCAAACACAATATGATTCGTAAATGTATTATTGTTGCAAATGTGAGTATTACGTGAGCTATGAGATATTCGTTCGCCCTAACATGAAAGCGACATCACACAACGTGAAGAATCTTTAGTACGCATTAAATAGTATATAAAAGACCAAAACAAAGGTGTTTTACAAATAATTTCACAAGAAATGCAAATTTTATTTTTTACAAAAATTGTTTTACCCGTTATGTATCCACTGAATTGGTTCATATCCATTTTCTCTTTCAGCGGGGTGCGGAAGTGAAGCTCGTTCCGTGGAACCATGACGTCAGCAAAGAGGAATTCGACGGTCTGTTTATATCTAATGGCCCCGGTGACCCGGCACTGGCCGCTGAAGCCATCGAGAATGTGCAAAAGGTGATTCATAACTTACATCCCTTAGTGCCTATAATATACATTCAATTCTTCACGGCGCAGATAGTGCGCTTGCACGTATTACTATGGGAGTTCAGAATTGCGTTGAAGATTTTGTGATAGAAAGCGAACGCTTTGATGCTTTATCTCGACGAAATTAGGACATAATAATAGTATAAATGTTATTCGTTAATGTGTAATGAAGCCACGAGATGTCAGCTAGATGTTAGACTATAGCCTTGACTATTAGTGCATATCATTGTTACTATGTTGTTTTTCCATTACTGATTTGCCAGCAACCCATTTGATACCCACGATTGTATAAGTTTTTTTTTTAGTGTTATCTAATCGTGTTTAAATAAATATGATTAAACCAACATAAATTACTTCAGACCTATTTTCGGCGGACAGGGAGGCGTTTACTACTTCTACTGGGCAGTCTCTCTCTGTCTGTAGGTCTGCTGTTAGTAGACGGGGTCTATATATATATCCCCCTTCATGGTGAGCATAGGGGCCGGCCCGATGGCTCAGTTGGTTAGAGCGCTCGCCTTGAGTGCTCTGGCCACCTGAGAGCCTAACGGCACGTGAATCGGTGGTTCGCGCCCCGCTGTGGCCATGTCTGTGTGGTCGTAGGATAAAGATCCCATGTCCTTCTTCGCAAAGAGTAGGGGGTTACCCCCCGGGGACATGACTCCCCTCTCCCTTCCTTCTCCCATTGACGCGATATGACCAAACGTGGTTAAAGCGTCCTGAATGTACAACCAGCCGACCAATCATTGTGAGCATGTGCATCTATTAGTACTCAATATTGGCCGTTAACCAAGTGGAGCCTTAATGAAAGCGACGAGCGAGGGCTTAGATTTGTATTATAGTTTCTGTGTGCCGTAGAGCCTGCTTAGCTCAGTTAGTCAGCGGGGTGTGCGGCAAACCAACGGGTCATGGCATCTTATCTTAGGGTCTGTATTTTAGACCCTTTCCTTTATCCCCATTTCTTTATCCAAGGCGGTTTATTGGCTCGATTTAGCCTTCACTTGCGCACAAAGTGGTCTATAACAATACGTTTTAGTTGCGTGAACGGCTCAACGTTCAATTGAATATTGAACATTTTTGATTGCATCTTTTGTTCCACTGTAATGTTTGTTTCAACGTCCTCGAGGCAAAGTCCAATTTAAAAATGTAAAAATGTTCTTAACAGGTCTTGGACCAAAACAGGTCGACGCCATTGTTTGGTATCTGTATGGGGAACCAGCTTGTCGGGCTGGCGGCAGGGGCCAAGTCCTACAAATTGGTCATGGGAAACAGGTAATTAAATCTCTGTGGCAAACAGGTAATTAAATCTCTGTGGCAAACAGGTAATTAAATCTCCGTGGCAAATAGGTCATTCAGTTTCGATGAAAAAACAGGTCCTTAAATATATCAATGGGAAAGTGGTAATTAAGTATCGCCATGAGAAACAGTTAAGTAAATCTCCATGGGAAACGCAATTTTGTCTCCATGGGAAAAGGTATTTAGTCTCCATGGGAAACGTAATGTTGTTTCCATGGGAACAGGTAATTAATTTTTTCCATGGGAAACAGTTAATTAAGTATCTAATATTTCCTTTTTTTGTGAAAAGCGTTTCTCTTTCTTTTGTCTTTTTGTAAACATAAATTTTTCATGAGGTTTTCCCCCAAAAAAAGTCCCGAACATGTGTCCGTGGTAACCTTGACATTGGTGCCTTGTTTCAGGGGTCACAACCAACCGGTGCTGAACCTGTTGAATGGCCAGGCGTTCATCACATCACAGAACCACGGGTTCGCCATCGATACCACTACGCTGCCCAACGACTGGAAGCCGCTCTTCGTCAACGCCAACGATCACTCTAATGAGGTCAGGTCACCGGGGTCACCCATATGGCAAGCCAAATGATAAATTATTGTTTTATTCGAAAAATATGGATATCGGGGTAGGAGTCCTTTGTACCTGATGTCGCTGGCGCTGTGTCTAACTGTTGTTAATCCTCTGTTAATCCAGATGACTGCCATAGCACCTAATGCCGCTGGCTCTGTGTCTGACTTTTGTTAATCCTCTGTTAATCCAGATGGACTGCTATAGTAATGTGTCTGACTGTTGGTAATCCTGTTAATCCAGATGGACTGATATAGTAATGTCGCTGGTGCGGTATCTGACTGTTGTTAATCCTCTGTTAATCCACATGACTGCCATAGCACCTAATGACGCTGTGTCTGTGTCTGATTGTGTTAATCCACACGGACTTATCTAGTAATGCCGCTGGCTCTGTATCTGACTTGTTAATCCTCTGTTAATCCAGGGCATCATGCACGTTTCACGCCCCATCTTCACGGCGCAGTTCCACCCCGAGGCGTGTGGAGGCCCCACAGACACTGAGGTGGGTAAATATAGCTGTGGTGAGTCCAGTGGCCTATTTCACGTACATAGTTTAGCCGGCTACGGGGCTTAGTCAGCTAAAATCGCCCATCATTTTCATGGTAACTTTAGCCGACGAAGATCAGTGGGCCACAACCGTGGGTCCAGCTCGCTGTAGTCTGCGCGACTACCCCCACCCCTTCCCCCTACCCGCCGGAGTTGGCGCGGACCCTGGGGCCGTATTCATAATTGCCACTTAGGCTACGCCACTAGACTTAGCGCAAAGTGGAACATTTGTCGAGCGATTATCGGGTTCAAAATCCATAAGTAGTCCACCCAAGAAGTGGATTTTCTGAATTAAGAATGGGCCAAAATTATGTTGAAGAGGATTTCTTAATCATGAGCACCACCAAAACGAGCTGGTGAGGCTAAGACGAAAATGCACTTTTCATGTGTAACTTACCAGGAGATTATGAATACGGCCCCTGACCTCTAGTAGGGCGGTCGGCGAATGCGTCGCGTTATTTGACACATCACGTCAAAGTCCACCTCTTATGTCCAATGATACTTTGCATATATTTGATCCATTTGCATTATATTAACGAAGTTTCATACGCAGTTTATTCGCCACCAATGTTAACAATATATTATATAATATTCATTGATTCGTGACGTCACAAGATGAACCGGTTTTGTTGCACAATACGGTAGACGCGTCTTTTGAGCATGGCGTCTATTGGCGTCCTTCCGCATCGATCGGGATGAAGCTATGCCAGCACAATGATTTGGAATTAATGATAGTGAGGGTGAGTAAGAAGAAGTGGAGGTATTCGGGCAACCGGAGCATGTGTTCTGCCGCCGTACGAATCGCTTCGAGCCACTTCTACTTGAAACTGCAGATTGCTAAGCTTCCGCAAAACAGTATTTTCGGAAGAAGTGAGAACGCTTCATTCATAAATAGCGATGCTTATTATATCATGGGATCTAGATAAAAAACCTGCAAATATGCCTTGTAATCATATAAAATATCAATTCGGCGACCAGCGCGGGCAGTCGAAGCGAGAGAGGCGCACTCAAACCGGTTCATCTTGACGGTGGGGGGTAGGCTCTATATATATAGCCCAGTTGACAAAGCAGGAGGAGCTGAAAAACAGCATCACATAGATTTGCGTGTGGCATCCAAATTTATTCCATTGTACCGGGTGGTATGTTGGCCGTATTTACCTTTCATGTGCACAAAAGAACAACTTTTATGCTTCCTTTTCTATTCCTTCTATGGTGCCTCGTGCATAGAGCACTTAGCTTTCTACTAACAAAAGCGGCCTAAAAGAAATTCCATTTTCGTACAGCTAGACGTCTGAAACTAGCGTTAGTTTCGCACACGTTTTTTCTGTTGCTCCGGTGTATCTTTTACGAGATAATTTACAAAGCAGTTTGTTGTTTCAGTACCTGTTTGACAACTTCATGGACATGGTCCGGGATAAGAAGTCCCATCTCGCAGAGGTCACGAGTCTTACACCGCCGCCCTTGGAAAAGCTCAAGGTCAGCTGGTTTTGAATCTCGAGTTACGGTAACTTTGAGTCTTGCAAAGTTCATATCCTTCAGGTAAACGATTCAGAACCATATTTCGGGGATAGTGTTTCTTACTTTACTTTGTGTCAACGTAAGAAATACTGAAGCGGTGGTCAGCGGTAACCCGGAAAGGGTGATCGGATATGTAAATGTACTTGTGTTTTTGATGACGTAATAAATACCTGTGTGATTACCGTATTTACTCGTTGAAGAGCGCGGGCGCTTATTTCTATCGAGCAGTATACTGCACCGCTCATTGTTGTCTTCGCGATTGCAACAACGCGCAATACTATTATCAAAGCTCTGGGAGTCTCTCTAGGTTCAGGTGTTAAGCAGGTTGTGGTACAGAGGGACGGGTGCGAACCCTGACACTCCCCATGGTGCAGTTGTTAGGTAGATTGAGCTGCAGATGAACGGGTCGTGGGTGCGAACCCTGACACTCCCCATGGTGCAGTTGTTAGGTAGATTGAGCTGCAGATGAACGGGTCGTGGGTTCGAACCCTGGCACCTGAATCAACCCCATTTCATTGTCCATGGGGCTTTATTGGCCCAATTTAGCCTTCATGTTCACAACAGTGGCCTACACCCCACCCCCCCCTCACCCGCCATGTGTCCACAAAAGCGGCCTCAAACACTGATACATGGATTTTTTTTTTCATTACAAAATGCAGATTTACAACAAGTTCGTGAATTCAATTTACACTTCCGTTCATGTATTTTGTCCAGGTGACCAAGGTACTGATGCTGGGCAGTGGAGGGCTGTCTATCGGCCAGGCCGGGGAGTTTGACTACAGCGGCTCCCAGGCTGTGAAGGCACTCAAGGTAAAGACATTGTGAATACAACTGATAGGGACACGCCTAAATAAGCGCTACCAGGTCCCATTGAGCAAATATGCCGCGCGAATTTCTCAGATTCGTAGATGAATTTTGTGAGCGAGAAAAATGACGTCACAGGTTATCGGGTACTGTACGATTTTTGCCCGTCCCATAGCCACAGTGTTAATCGAGAACGTCAAGCGTAGCTTGAGAAGGAGACGAAAATCTGGGGATAAGTGCAATTGGAATATATAGTGGGCGAGTGCCGACTATGTACATGCATTACTGACAGAGTATAGGCCGAAATGTCCGCGCGCCGTGATTCGTTTGGCGTATCGAAGCTTTATAATGGGATCGGCATTGTGAAATGTCTTTGTTTTTTTGCGTCCAAAGCACTGGTCTGATTTGAATGGTATTTGGCACACATGATGTCAGTGAAATTGGTACCTATTCCACGACATACAGGAAGTCTATCTGCATTTATGTAGGCACAGCGATTTTTCTCCATTTTTATTCGGGTCAAATTTAACCATCCAATAGCTCGAAAGCTATAAATGTGAAGTGAAATTTGAGACCACATTTCTTTTGTGCCTCTCTCAGAAGAATACTTTGAGACAAACCGCGGATCTCTACAGCCACTATTAACGGAGCTACGAAGAAAAACATGATTCGTAACCTTGACCTTGGAAGCATGACCTTGATCAATATAGTACTTTGGCCCAAATACTAATGTCATGTCTCACGCAAGGTGTCGTTTGTCTGACATGTCCCCTTCATGGAGAAACTGGGGAGGCCATTTTCCCGCCAAAATGCTCCCGTAGGGTCCCATGTTAAAATTTGGGAATTTTTAGCGGGAAAACTATTTGGGCGATTTGCATAAATGAAAGACCATATAGAAGGTACTTATGGGCTCAATACGTGAAATAATTTGCAGCGTGATTAAATGGAAACTGCGAACGTTATAGCGATTTTTCCGTTTTTTGGTCCTATCTTTCAATGGTTAAGAGAAGTTTGAAAAATTCCTGTGACCTTGACCTTTGACCTACATTGCCCATCTACAAACTTAGCCTGACGGTGGGCCGTGGCATTGTCTGTGCAAAAGGCGGAGTCGATATCTCAAACTTTATAAAAAAAAAAAAAAAATCCAAAATTTTTAATTTTCAAGTGGCTGTGGCGCGAAAACTTTTTATCCTACGTCAAATCTGATGTCAAAATTTTTGAGGAGCTGAGTATTTTGACACTAATTGCGGCTCTCTAGCTGCAATATTAAGAGAGCTAGAGCGGAAAATGTGTTTTGGACGTATGACGTCATCGTGACCTTGACCTTTGAGTTATCTTGCCCATTCACGAACTTGACCTGTCGATTGGCTGTCGAAATGTTTTGGTAAAAGAAGAGAACGATATCTTTAGGCATTCGACAGATAATGCGTCTACAGACAGACAGACAGACACACAGACACACAGACAGACAAACCGAACACACCGACAATGATTTCATTACAATGATTTTCGTCTTAACAAGATGAAGTTAAATTATCAATCACATATGCAACTTATGTTCCTATATATCCTTGTTATTTGATGCGTCTGGCTTTTTAATGCTTATTTTCATCTGCAAATTTATCTTTACAATCTTAAATTTTAAGGTTCCTAATACTGTGCAATCGACTACTTTTTATAAGAATTTATATTATTTCGAATTCATTACAATGATTGTAATTAATATTTTTGCATTACAGAGTCACACTCTTTTGCAAGAAATATAATATAAAATTACAAACACTAATTTTATACCACAGGCTATCATCTTATTAACCAGAAGATTATCTGAGATATGTAAGCCCTAGCGAAGATACATCGACAAATGTTATGGTCTGCGTCCTGTGATTATTTCTATCCCTGTGTCTTCATGGAAGGGTAACATTTAGCAACTATTTTATCTACACACTCACGACTTTACCTACCTTTTGGGGTTTTAGTATTGACTTTTGAGCGATCTCAACACAAGAGCCGGTATGGCTGAAAGTGCCGTTAAAACCCATGGCCCCCTGATAGCCTAACGGCACGTGGATCGGTGGTTCGCGCCCCGCTGTGACCATGTCTGTGTTAATGCATGATAAAGATCCCATGTCTTTCGTCGCAAGAAGTAGGGGGTTACCCTCCGGGACATGGCTCCAACTCTTCCTTCCTTCTCCCATTGAAGCGATGTAACCAAAAGTGGTTAAAAAAAACTTACGTTTTGGGGTTTTAGTACGGACTTTTGAGCAATCTTGTCTGAACGCAGCAGGTATGGCACGATATAGCCTCACAGGCTGACAGTGCCATTAAATCCAAATCAAATCATGGAAGGGTTTTTATTTAATTAATTCCTTTTTTAGGAGGAGAATATCGAGACGGTGTTGATGAACCCGAACATCGCCTCAGTGCAGACGAACGCCGAGGGGGAGAAACAGGCGGATAGCGTCTACTTCCTGCCAGTGAACGCGGCCTTCGTGGAGCAGGTCATCGAGAAGGAGAAACCAGACGGGATTCTGCTCTCAATGGGCGGTCAGACGGCTCTCAACTGTGGTCAGTATCTGTGTGGAGGGGGGGGGGGCAGACGGCTCTCAACTGTGGTCAGTATCTGTGTGGAGGGGGGGCAGACGGCTCTCAACTGTGGTCAGTATCTGTGTGGAGGGGAAGGGGGGTCAGACGGCTCTCAACTGTGGTCAGTATCTGTGTGGGGGGGAGAGGGGGGGCAGACGGCTCTCAACTGTGGTCAGTATCTGTGTGGGGAGGGAGGGGGGGGGCAGACGGCTCTCAACTGTGGTCAGTATCTGTGTGGAGGGGGAGGGGGGGGGGGGCAGACGGCTCTCAACTGTGGTCAGTATCTGTGTGGAGGGGGGGCAGACGGCTCTCAACTGTGGTCAGTATCTGTGTGGAGGGGGAGGGGGGGGGGTCAGACGGCTCTCAACTGTGGTCAGTATCTGTGTGGAGGGGGAGGGGGGTGGGGCAGACGGCTCTCAACTGTGGTCAGTATCTGTGTGGAGGGGGAGGGGGGGGGCAGACGGCTCTAAACTGTGGTCAGTATCTGTGTGGAGGGGGAGGGGGGGGGCAGACGGCTCTCAACTGTGGTCAGTATCTGTGTGGAGGGGGAGGTGGGGGGGCAGACGGCTCTCAACTGTGGTCAGTATCTGTGTGGAGGGCGAGGGGGGGGGGCAGACGGCTCTCAACTGTGGTCAGTATCTGTGTGGAGGGGGAGTGGGGGGGCAGACGGCTCTCAATTGTGGTCAGTATCTGTGGGGAGGGGGGGGGGCAGACGGCTCTCAACTGTGGTCAGTATCTGTGTGGAGGGGGAGGGGGGGGGCAGACGGCTCTCAACTGTGGTCAATATCTGTGTTGAGGGGGGGGGGGGGGTCAGACGGCTCTCAACTGTGGTCAGTATCTGTGTGGAGGGGGAGGGGGGGGGGGCAGACGGCTCTCAACTGTGGTCAATATCTGTGTTGAGGGGGGGGGGGTCAGACGGCTCTCAACTGTGGTCATTATCTGTGTCCATGGGGGGAGGGGGGGGGGGGGAGCAGACGGCTCTCTACTGTGGTCAGTATCTGTGTGGAAGGGGGGGGGCGACGGGGGGCAGACTGCTCTCAAGTAGTCAGAATCTGTGTGGAGGGGGAGTGGGGGGGCCAGACGGCTCTCAACTGTGGTCTGTATCTGTGTGGAGGGGGAGGGGGGGGGATCAGACAGCTCTCAACTGTGGTCAGTATCTGTGTGGAGGGGGGGGGGCAGACGGCTCTCAACTGTGGTCAGTATCTGTGTGGAGGGGGAGGCGGGGGCAGACGGCTCTCAACTGTGGTCAGTATCTGTGTCCATGGGGGGGGGAGGGGGCAGACGGCTCTCAACAGTGGTCAGTATCTGTGTACATGGGGGGAGGGGGAGGGGGGGGGGGCAGACTAAAATACACTTTAAAGGTTCTCGATTATCGAATTTAATGTTGCAGATACATGTACATTTCTTTGCCACCAAGGTAAGTCTATTGCAGGAAATAAAAGTCAGTGAAGTATTACAGAAAACTGATATGTCGTGAAAACCTAACATCCTTTTCCGATATACTTGTCTCATCAACCAGCTTTGTTTGTATATTGTGTTTTACGTCATCTCATAATTCTTTAAACAAGTTGCATTTATAAAAATAATGTATGGTGGTGTCTTTCTCTTGTCCGTGTCCGATCCTACGCCGGTCCTGTATGGCTTCCCTGCTCCCTATGTGTCCCTCTCTCTCTCTCTCTCTCTCTGCGGGTCCGGCCCGAGAGCTCAGTGGGTTAGAGCGCTTGCCTTGAGTGCTCTGTCCATCTGTGAGACTAACGGCACGTGGATCGATGGTTCGAGCCCCGCTGCGGCCATGTCTGTGTGGTCGCAGGATAAAGATCCCATGTTCTTCTTCGCAAAGAGTAGGTGGTTACCCCCCGGGGACATGGCTCCACTCTCCGTTCCTTCTCCCTTGGACGCGATATGACCAAAAATGGTTAAAGTGTGTCCTGAATATAAAACCAACCAATCTCTCCCTCTCTGAAGGCGTGGAGCTGTGGAAGGCCGGGGTGCTGCAGAAGCATGGGGTTCAGGTGCTCGGCACTCCCATAGAGAGTATCATGGCCACTGAGGACAGGGACACCTTCGCCATCAAGCTGAAGGAGATTGGCGAGAAACTCGCGCCCAGCTTCGCGGTGGAGAGCGTGAGTTTGTCTGCCCAGTGTTCAGTATTTTGACCTATAATTGTAAGTCAAGCCAATAACTGTTTATTTAACCATTTGAATACATAACATAAGAGTATCATAAAGAGCACCAGAAACAACAGATTCATTCACATGGTTGGGAGACTCTAGTTAAGATCTGTTGGTGGCTGGCACTAGAGCTATCCTTATAGTTATAAGTAATCATGACAATAATTGCACGTGGTCAAGTTCGAAGTTTACGGCGATGGCTCCCAGTCTCGCTGGTGTGTTTTGTCATCCTAATATTCAGTATTTTGATAACCTTTATAGGGCGTAAACGTTTGGCCACATTGCGGCCGGAGACCAAAAAACAATACTTGAAATGTAATGTCAATGATTTATTGCAGATAAAACATCAATTGACATTTGTAATTGGTCTATGCACATTTAATTTAGCTTATCCATCCATGAAGATGGCCGATATATACATTATAATGCTGAATAATGTTGCACAATTCATACCACGAACTGTCACTCTCTTTTCTCTCTTTCTCAGGTGGATGCTGCCAAGCAGGCCGCCCAGAAGGTCGGTTACCCGGTCATGGTGCGGGCCGCCTACGCCCTGGGAGGTCTGGGGTCAGGCCTCTGCTATGACGAGGCCAAGCTGGTGGACACGTGTACCAGGGTGAGCGCCCCGTCTGTCGCTATCTCCATGGTGTGTGTGGGAGGGGGAGGGGGGTCTGGGGTCAGGCCTCTGCTATGACGAGGCCAAGCTGGTGGACACGTGTACCAGGGTGAGCGCCCCGTCTGTCTCTATCTCCATGGTGTGAGTGTGTGTGTGTGTTTGGGGTGGGGGGGGGGGTCACCCCGTGGCCTAGTGGGTAGCACGGTCGGCTATGTTTATAGTGTTGCGCTCTGCTAGGCCAGAATAAGCGGCCGGTGCGTGGTTTGAATCCCACATGTGCAAAAGTCCGTGACCGCGTCTTCTAGCTCTCTCATGGACTTACTGGCGTCTTGGTTGAAGAACATACTCACCGTAATGAAAAGTATAAATGGTATGAAGTATAAATTCTCACGTTACTTAGACTGCATGAACAATAATCGTTTCTTTATTCATATAAAGAAAGTATTTATAACATTAGTATTAACTTAAATTAAAACTTTATTATAAACTTAAATTTAAGACATTGTTATTAACTAAAAATTTAAAATAACTAAAATTTAAAACATTATTAACTAAAAATAAATATTATTATTAACTAAAATTTATAACAATATTAAACAATTAATTTATAACATTGAACATTATCCGTGATTTTAAAGCTATGTTAATAACATCGTGATTTTAAAGCTGTGTTACCATCAACCTGTTGGCGATAATTAAAGAAGTCATATTAACAGTGTGCGGTTGTTTGCAGGCGCTGGCGCACTCCGGTCAGATCCTCGTGGAGCAGTCACTGCTGGGCTGGAAGGAGATCGAGTATGAAGTGGTGCGGGACGCTGCCGACAACTGCATCACTGTCTGCAACATGGAAAACTTCGACCCTCTGGGTGTTCATACAGGTAGGGGAGTGGGTGGGGGAGGGGGTGGGCGTTCACATAGGTAAGGGAGGTTGGGGGAGGTATGGGAGGGGGAGAGGTGGGCGTTTACACAGGTCGGGAGGGGGAGAGGTGGGCGTTTACCCAGGTAGGGGAGGGGGAGAGGCGGGCGTTTACACAGGTAGGGAAGGGGGAGAGGTGGGCGTTTACACAGGTAGGGGAGGGGGAAAGGTGGGCGTTTACACAGGTAGGGGAGGGGGAGAGGTGAGCGTTTACACAGGTAGGGGAGGGGGAGAGGTGGGCGTTTACACAGGTAGGGGAGGGGGAGAGGTGGGCGTTTACCCAGGTAGGGGAGGGGGAGAGGTGGGCGTTTACACAGGTAGGGGAGGGGGAGAGGTGGGCGTTTACACAGGTAGGGGAGGGGGAGAGGTGGGCGTTTACACAGGTAGGGGAGGGGGAGAGGTGGGCGTTTACACAGGTCGGGGAGGAGAGGTGGGCGTTTACACAGGTAGGGGAGGGGGAGAGGTGGGCGTTTACACAGGTAGGGGAGGGAGAGAGGTGGGCGTTTACACAGGTAGGGGAGGGGGAGAGGCGGGCGTTTACACAGGTAGGGGAGGGGGAGAAGTGGGCGTTTACACAGGTAGGGGAGGGGGAGAGGTGGGCGTTTACACAGGTCGGGGAGGAGAGGTGGGCGTTTACACAGGTAGGGGAGGGGGAGAAGCGGGCATTTACACAGGTAGGGGAGGGGGCGGGGCGGGCGTTCACACAGATAGGAGAGGTAGGGGAGTTGAGTGTTCACGTAGGTGGGCAAAGTGAGGGATGTTTCGTGTTTTACATATTTACTTGTAAATCTTGCAGAAATCATCAGCAGAAATACGTCTAGTCTCTTATATCTGTTCCTGTTAAGCATGATTTGTGTATCGGCTTTCATTGCTTTTCTTGTATTTGCACTATGAAACATCATCAAAACATATAGTAATCGGACTAGTGATTGCACACCTACCAAACAGATGGTAAAAATAATATGCAGATCTCTTAGAATGTTACAAAATAGACGACAAGGTAACTGTCGCCAATGAAGGCATCTGTCTGGTGAAAGATTTGTCACAAATTCACATAAATGAAATAACGAAAGTGCATTTCTGTAATTGCGCGCTCTGCGGAAGCACTAATCCACCTTCTGCATGTCACTGTGGGGCCGGCCCGGTAGCTCAGTGGGTTCGAGCGCTCGCCTTGAATGCTCTGGCCACCGGAGAGCCTAACGGCACGTGGATCGGTGGTTGTCTCTGTGGTCGCAGGATAACCATCCCATGTCCTTCGCAAAGAGTAGGGGGTTACCCCCGGGGACATGGCTCCACCCTCCCTTCCTTCTCCCATTGACGCAATATGACCAAAAGTGGTTAAAGTATCCATCTGCATGTCATTGTGTTAGTATTTCTTGTGTACTCACGTCAATCTGACGGGAAATGTCGTGTTTTGTAGGAGACTCCATAGTTGTGGCTCCCAGTCAGACGCTCAACAACCAGGAATATCACTTACTGCGAGAAACAGCCATCAAGGTCAGTGAGGTCATCACCTTGGCCTGGATGTCATATTAAAATCACCCATGTTTGTGTGTGTGTAATGTGCACCCATGCTTTCTTCCATACCCCAACGATATTGATACTAACCTGAATTATCCCATTATAACAATTTTTATTTCGTCCAGTTTCCCCTGTAGAATTTAGTACATTTTATTCAAGACTTTTCAGTTTCAGAGATGGGTACTTCTCACTTGTAGACTCTACCTACCATAATTGTCAATTTCATACTCTCGATTGAGAAAAAAAATACTCAAACGTGGGCGGGGCTTGGTGTCGGGAGTATAGATCGGTCTATTGGCTTTATACGTTGACGGTACTTGACTTGTTGTAGGTTGTCCGCCACTTCGGCATCGTGGGCGAGTGTAACATTCAGTACGCTCTGCACCCGGAGTCAATGGAGTACTGCATCATAGAGATCAACGCCCGCCTCTCCAGGAGTTCCGCACTCGCCTCCAAGGCAACGGGGTAAGCATTGTGACGTCACAATAACTCCGAGGGAACGGGGTAGGCATTTTGACGTCACAATAACCTACGTCACTAATTTGTGGACGAATGATGTTTAGTCGTAATGGGGAGCGTTTCATACTTATTTGTGACTAAAGGTTACACACCAATAAAAACCATCCCCAGGTTAAGTAATGCAAAAACCCAAATTTTCAACCCCATGCTAGAAAAAAAATCTAGCAGTTTGACTATATGGGCCATAGGAAATTATAGAGAAACTATCCACCTTTATTTGAACAACTAACAGAACATAGGTTCACGTGCGATATTTTTAGCTACAGCCCATAGTATGACACCCCCCTAGCGCGACCCGCCGAAAATTAAACACCCAGCGAATCAGCATGTGATGAGGTCGACCGAACCACGCACCCGTAACGTCCGCAAACATGATTAAATACGCCACAGATTAATGCAACAGGCAGTAATCTGGGCAAACCTTAGTAAAAGAAACAATATATACCAAGAGAGAAGTAACCAGTAACCATATAACCCTGATATACGATCATATTTTAGGCACTACTTGACGGTATATACTTTTCTACGCACGACCTATTGGTGTGTAACCTTAATAGTGTTTAGTCGTTCTGGGGAGCGTTTCACAAAGACATAGCGATTATTTCAGGTGCAGCCAACTTCGTCAAAAATGTTCAACCAATATTATTAAAGCTATTATTTGTTAAGATCTTTACGATAAGTTCAATATTTTTCTTGGGCCAGGCAATGTAGTTTTTACATTTTATCACTAAAAAAGTGGCGAGGTCTTGGTGAAATTATTCCCTGGTCTCATTGTTTGAAATTTTGCGTTGTTGAAGCCCTTCATACAGCCAATTGCGTTTATGATGTTTCTTTTTGACTCGTTATCTGACGGTGTGAATGTAAACACTGTACGAAATAGATAAGTTATCATATTGAAGAAAGGGAAAAACTGGCAGCGATGTCTGAGTGTGATGACGCGATACACAAGAAGTCCTACTTTCCCACAGCAGATGCACCAGCATGGCCAAAACCAAGTGGCTTCGCAATATGCCCTGATAGGTATTGCGCTAAGTGTGTTATGATCCTCCAAGAATCTAAATACACCAAGGGCCGGCGCGACAGCCCAGTGGGCTAGAGCGCTCGCATTGAGTGCTCTGGCCACCTGAGAACCATTACGGCACGTGGATCGGTGGTTTGAGCTCTGCTGTGGCCATGTCTGTGTGGTCGCAGGATAAAGATCCCATGTCCCTCGCAAAGAGTAGAGGGTTCCACCCCGGGGACATGGCTGCGCTCTTGCCTTCCTTCTCCAATCGACGCGATATAACCAAAAGTGGTTAGAGCGTCCTGAATATACAATCAACACCAATTTAATAAATACATCATTTCCATGGAAAATATTTTTAAAATGTTACCACGAAAGATATTGTATCAGTAACTTTATCCGACATACGGTGTAATTAACCTACCCCCCTTCCCCCTCCCCCCCCCCCCGTCTCTCCCTCCTCTTCCGATCCAGGTACCCTCTGGCGTTCATCGCCGCTAAGCTGGCCCTCGGGATTCCGCTGCCCTCGATCCAGAACGCCACGACCAAGAAGACGACGGCGTGCTTCGAGCCGTCTCTGGATTACATCGTGACCAAGATCCCGCGCTGGGATCTGGATCGCTTCCTGCTGACCCCCAAGGAGATCGGGAGCGCAATGAAAAGTGTGGGCGAGGTGGGTCACTGTGTGGTGTCTGGGCGAGTTGGGTCACTGTGGTGTTTGTGGGCGATGTGGGTCACGGTGGTGTGTGGGCGAGGTGGGTCACTGTGTGGTGTCTGGGCGAGTTGGGTCACTGTGGTGTTTGTGGGCGATGTGGGTCACTGTGGTGTGTGGGCGAGGTGGGTCACTGTGTGGTGTCTGGGCGAGTTGGGTCACTGTGGTGTTTGTGGGCGATGTGGGTCACTGTGGTGTGTGGGCGAGGTGGGTCACTGTGGTGTGTGGGTGAGGTGGGTCACTGTGGTGTGTGGGCGATGTGGGTCACTGTGTGGTATGTGGGCGAGCTTGGTCACTGTGTGGTGCGTGGGCGAGGTGGGTCACTGTGTGGTGTGTGGACGAGGTGGGTCACTGATGTGTGGGCGAGGCGGGTCACAATGTTGTCTGTGGGCGAAGTGGGTCACTGTGTGGTGTGTGGGCGAAGTGGGTCACTGTGCTTTTTGTATTGCACAATTTAATGGCAGGAGTGAGAAACGATAATCAAAGTTGCTCAAAGTGATTCCTACATGAAATCTAGGTGATAAGGCAAGAGTAAACCTTAACCTAGCTTGGTGATATATATAATATAATGATATACACTATATATAATAAGAGGAAGTTCGCACAATATCAAAGTAAGTAAATTCGTGAAAGCTAATTGATTTTCTTTAACTAGAGTGACTTGTAAGCCTGTAGGGCGGGACCAACCTGATATTTCCTGTTGTTTGTATATCATGTATGTATGTTAACATGTCACTATAATAAACAATATTTAAACTATGCGTGGGCAAGGTGGAGCACCACCCCGACCGGCTACCATTTTATTTGACCTTGAACCTTTGACCTTTGACCTGTAATAGGTGATGGCCATCGGCCGGACGTTCGAGGAGAGTTTCCAGAAGGCTCTCCGCATGACCCACCCGACCATGATAGGCTTCTCGCCCCAGCTGCCGGCCGGCAAGCAGTATCCAGACGACTTCGACATCGTCCACAACCTGAAGACGCCGACCAATACGCGCGTCCATTCCATCGCCAAGGTGATGACCTTGTGGGGCTCGTGTCGTGGCACGTGTGCGCGCGGGAGGTTCACGCGTCATCTTAATGGGAATGCGTGATTTAGCACGTGTTTGTCGCAGTTATGTGTTGATTTTATTGTTGATGTAAATATTAGAATTGGCTTCGTGTTTGTACGATTACGTGTGTCCCTTGTTTATTCATCATCGTGTGCGTTATTCATGAACGAGGGATTTAGCCCTGTATATCGCCTAACACATATAGCAGCTGGCATTACAACGCGTGAGTATGTGCCATTCATAGTATCATAATTCGTTTTTACGATATATCGTTTGTAAAAATTAACTCCAATTTAACTCCAAGCCCACTTTTCCAGTTTCAACTTTTAATCTCCATGACGACGTGACGTCACCTGACAACGGTTGCTATGGGCGTTTCAGGCGCTGCACGAGGGGTGGACTGTGGACGACATTCACGGCCACACGAATATCGACAAGTGGTACTTAAACAAACTGCGAGGGCTCGTCTTGATGGAGAAGGACCTGGAGCAGCTCACGCCGTGAGTTCCTGCCGACAGATTAGCGTATAACCGGATACATTTTTGAAATCTTTTTTTTTTAATTTTTTTTTTTTTTTGTTTTTTTTTTTTTTAGGTTTTTGTAGTGAGACTTTTTCTACCGAGAACATTTTTAACGTTGATACTCCAACGCCGATTATCGTGTTTGCAGAGAGACTCTTACCGACGAGGCCCTGAAACTGGTAAAGCAGGCTGGCTTCTCTGACAAACAGATTGGAAACGCATTGAATCTGCCCGAGAGCGAGGCTCGCGAGTTGAGGCTTGGGCGTGACGTCAAGCCATGGGTCAAACAGGTCAGTGCCTTGCCCAAGGTCAGTGCGATGACCCAAGGTCATTGCTCCCCCATCCAACGGAGGCTCTCTGGTGTAGTGGTTAGCGCCGCGCGAGACCGCGCATAAATAGGTCATGGGTTTGAATCCGGGCATCTAATCTGGAGCATGTTTCACTCATTCATCCTTCATCGTCTTGGGGGGTTGGTTGACCCAGCTTAGCTCTTGTGTGCACAGACGCGGGATCAAACACCGAATCATTCATTTCGTTTCCTCGTCTAAGCCCTTTAATACGATTCTCGGCTGAGAATGGGTAACTAGCTTTAATAAATTTCAGCAATATAGAGATCTTGTGATCGTAACGAATTTCACAGTTGTTTAGATCCGTCAAATATGCTTTCATCGGTCCTTGGTGCAGCATTTTGACACGTGTAGATGTTGCAATAAGCGACCCTATCTCAGTTTACTGATCTGCGGTCAAGCGCGCTAACCTCTACACCAGGGCAGCCCCCGGAATGGGGAGACCTGGGAAACGGTTGGGTATTGAGAGTATTTCAGCTTTCACTGGGTTAGGTTGCTAAATGTTTTGCTGTTACGGCTGTATGTACTATAATGTTATAATGATATTGTTATATTTTCCCCTCTTTTTTCTCGCAGATTGACACCATGGCGGCCGAGTATCCGGCCATGACCAACTACTTGTACTGCTCCTACAACGGCATGGTGAGTACTCCTCCATTTAGCTGCGGCCCCTTGTGGCCGACACCAGGTTCAGGAACCCACACCTCACCCCCACCCCCCTCCACGCTACGCCCATTGTGGCCGACACCAGGTTCGGGATCCCCCCCCCCCCCCACGCACACTCCCACCCCTCTCCACCCTGCTCCCATTGTGGCCGACACCAGGTTCGGGACCCCCCCTCCCGCACACTCCCACCCCCCTCCATGCTGCGGCCATTGTGGCCGACACCAGGTTCAGGAACCCACCCCTCACCCCCACCCCCCTCCACGCTGCTCCCATTGTGGCCGACACCAGGTTCAGGAACCCACCCCTCACCCCCACCCCCCTCCACGCTACGCCCATTGTGGCCGACACCAGGTTCAGGAACCCACCCCTCACCCCCACCCCCCTCCGCGCTACGCCCATTGTGGCCGACACCAGGTTCAGGAACCCACCCCTCACCCCCACCCCCCTCCACGCTACGCCCATTGTGGCCGACACCAGGTTCGGGAACACCCCGCCCACCCCCACCCCCCTCCACGCTGCGGCCCATTGTGGCCGACATCAGGGGCCGTACTCTTAGTGGCCACCTAGGTTATGCCAAGAGACTTAGCGCTCACGCCCATAGACTTAGCGCTCACGCCCATAGACTTAGCGCTCACGCCCATAGACTTAGCGCTCACGCCAATAGACTTAGCGCTCACGGCCATAGACTTAGCGCTCATGCCCATAGACTTAGCGCTCACGGCTGTAGACTTAGCGCTCACGCCAATAAACTTAGCGCTCACGTCAAGAAACTTAGCGCTCACGCCCATAGACTTAGCGCTCACGCCAATAGACTTAGCGCTCACGGCCATAGACTTAGCGCTCATGCCCATAGACTTAGCGCTCACGCCAATAAACTTAGCGCTCACGCCAAGAAACTTAGCGCTCACGCCCATAGACTTAGCGCTCACGCCCATCGACTTAGCGCTCACACCAAGGGACTTAGCGCTCACGCCCATAGACTTAGCGCTCACGCCAATAGACTTAGCTTAGCTTCGTCGTTGCCATGTTATAGATGCAGATAATGACATGATTGTGGGGGGGAAAAGCTGTAGCTTCGTCGTTGCCATGTTAAAGATGTAGATACTGGCATGATTGTTGCGGGACAAAGCTGTACCTCGTTACCATGTTACAGGAGCACGACCTGACGTTTGACGACCACGGTGTCATGGTGATGGGCTGCGGACCTTACCACATCGGCAGCAGCGTGGAGTTCGATTGGTGCGCCGTGTCCGCCATCAGGACGCTGAGACAACTCGACCGCAGGACGGTACGTACCCAAGACACTCTGCGAAATATATTCATGATAATTGCGACATTTTGGGGAGGAGTATTGCAAGATTAAAATTAGATGAGCTAAATTTACGAGACCTTAGTGATATTACACCCAGGGCTCAAACGTGCAGACCACGGTTCGGTGCTCTAGCGGCTAAGTCAACTGGGATTCCTAGTGTTCTGCTTGTGCCTCGCTCTGAACTTAGTCTGTTTATTCAAACTATGCTATGTTTCGACTAGCGCCTAGGGTATGAATTATTTTTTTCCCATTGCTTGGCATAAGTATTTCCTGGGCGAGACTGGGACAATTGCTCACGCTAGATATGTGTTCATGTACTTAGTTAATCGCTGAAAAATGTGCAACTGAAGCTTTGTTCATATGACGGAATGCATTGACAATATAACGCGTCTCTTTGGGGAGAAATAGCTTTACGTAGACTTCATTAGTAAGAGGAAAATTTATTCCTATATTTTTACGCGATGGTAGGTGGTATGACGCTGCACCATAGAGCATTTGGAAGTTTGGTCGTGACCTTGACCTTAACCTTGACCTTGACTTTCAGGTCGTGGTCAACCACAATCCGGAGACGGTGAGCACGGACTTTGACGAGTGCGATCGTCTCTACTTCGAGGAGCTCTCTCTGGAACGTGTCCTGGACATCTACCAGACTGAGGTGAGTGAATCAATGGAGAGTAACCTAGGTAACCATGGCTACGGTCACTATCTATTACACACAGGAAGCAATGCCTTACACTTACAGATCTCTGAAAATCACAAATGTCTGGGTGTGGTGGGGGGTCAGATCTCTCACGTAGTTTTGATGTTGTCGTTGTTTCCAGGTAGTGAGGGTACCATTGTATCGGTGGGGTGGGGTGGGGGGGCGGTCAGATCTCTCGTACAGTGTTAATATTGTCGTTGTTTCCAGGCTTGCGAGGGTACCATTGTATCGGTGGGGTGGGGTGGGGGGGCGGTCAGATCTCTCGTACAGTGTTAATATTGTCGTTGTTTCCAGGCTTGCGAGGGTACCATTGTATCGGTGGGGTGGGGTGGGGGGTGGGGGGGTCAGATCTCTCATACAGTGTTAATATTGTCGTTGTTTCCAGGCTTGCGAGGGTACCATTGTATCGGTGGGGTGGGGTGGTGGGGGGGGTCAGATCTCTCATACAGTGTTAATATTGTCGTTGTTTCCAGGCTTGCGAGGGTACCATTGTATCGGTGGGGTGGGGTGGGGGGGGGGTCAGATCTCTCGTACAGTGTTAATATTGTCGTTGTTTCCAGGCTTGCGAGGGTACCATTGTATCGGTGGTGTGGGGTGGGGGGGGTCAGATCTCTCGTACAGTGTTAATATTGTCGTTGTTTCCAGGCTTGCGAGGGTACCATTGTATCGGTGGGGTGGGGTGGGGGGGGTCAGATCTCTCATACAGTGTTAATATTGTCGTTGTTTCCAGGCTTGCGAGGGTACCATTGTATCGGTGGGGTGGGGTGGGGGGGGGGTGGGGGTCAGATCTCTCGTACAGTGTTAATATTGTCGTTGTTTCCAGGCTTGCGAGGGTACCATTGTATCGGTGGGATGGGGTGGGGAGGGGGGTCAGATCTCTCGTACAGTGTTAATAGTATCGTTGTTTCCAGGCTTGCGAGGGTACCATTGTATCGGTGGGGTGGGAGGGGGGGGGCTCAGATCTCTCATACAGTGTTAATATTATCGTTGTTTCCAGGCTTGCGAGGGTACCATTGTATCGGTGGGGTGGGGTGGGGGGTGGGGGGGTCAGATCTCTCATACAGTGTTAATATTGTCGTTGTTTCCAGGCTTGCGAGGGTACCATTGTATCGGTGGGGTGGGGTGGGGGGGGGGGGTCAAATCTCTCGTACAGTGTTAATATTGTCGTTGTTTCCAGGCTTGCGAGGGTACCATTGTATCGGTGGGGTGGGGTGGGGTGGGGGGGGGTCAGATATCTCATACAGTGTTAATATTGTCCTTGTGTCCAGGCTTGCGAGGGTACCATTGTATCGGTGGGGTGGGGTGAGGTGGGGTGGGGTGGGGTCAGATCTCTCGTACAGTGTTAATATTATCGTTGTTTCCAGACTTGCGAGGGTACCATTGTATCGGTGGGGTGGGAGGGGGGGGCGTCAGATCTCTCATACAGTGTTAATATTGTCGTTGTTTCCAGGCTTGCGAGGGTACCATTGTATCGGTGGGGTGGGGTGGTGGGGGGGGTCAGATCTCTCATACAGTGTTAATATTGTCGTTGTTTCCAGGCTTGCGAGGGTACCATTGTATCGGTGGGGTGGGGTGGGGGGGGGGTCAGATCTCTCGTACAGTGTTAATATTGTCGTTGTTTCCAGGCTTGCGAGGGTACCATTGTATCGGTGGTGTGGGGTGGGGGGGTCAGATCTCTCGTACAGTGTTAATATTGTCGTTGTTTCCAGGCTTGCGAGGGTACCATTGTATCGGTGGGGTGGGGTGGGGGGGTCAGATCTCTCATACAGTGTTAATATTGTCGTTGTTTCCAGGCTTGCGAGGGTACCATTGTATCGGTGGGGTGGGGTGGGGGGGGGGGTGGGGGTCAGATCTCTCGTACAGTGTTAATATTGTCGTTGTTTCCAGGCTTGCGAGGGTACCATTGTATCGGTGGGATGGGGTGGGGAGGGGGGTCAGATCTCTCGTACAGTGTTAATAGTATCGTTGTTTCCAGGCTTGCGAGGGTACCATTGTATCGGTGGGGTGGGAGGGGGGGGGCTCAGATCTCTCATACAGTGTTAATATTATCGTTGTTTCCAGGCTTGCGAGGGTACCATTGTATCGGTGGGGTGGGGTGGGGGGTGGGGGGGTCAGATCTCTCATACAGTGTTAATATTGTCGTTGTTTCCAGGCTTGCGAGGGTACCATTGTATCGGTGGGGTGGGGTGGGGGGGGGGGTCAAATCTCTCGTACAGTGTTAATATTGTCGTTGTTTCCAGGCTTGCGAGGGTACCATTGTATCGGTGGGGTGGGGTGGGGTGGGGGGGGGTCAGATATCTCATACAGTGTTAATATTGTCCTTGTGTCCAGGCTTGCGAGGGTACCATTGTATCGGTGGGGTGGGGTGAGGTGGGGTGGGGTGGGGTCAGATCTCTCGTACAGTGTTAATATTATCGTTGTTTCCAGACTTGCGAGGGTACCATTGTATCGGTGGGGTGGGAGGGGGGGGCGTCAGATCTCTCATACAGTGTTAATATTGTCGTTGTTTCCAGGCTTGCGAGGGTACTATTGTGTCGGTGGGGTGGGGTGGGGGGGGGGGGTCAGATCTCTCATACAGTGTTAATATTGTCGTTGTTTCCAGGCTTGCGAGGGTACCATTGTATCGGTGGGGTGGGGTGGGGGGGGGGGGGTCAGATCTCTCATACAGTGTTAATATTGTCGTTGTTTCCAGGCTTGCGAGGGTACCATTGTATCGGTGGGGTGGGGTGGGGGGGGTCAGATCTCTCGTACAGTGTTAATATTGTCGTTGTTTCCAGGCTTGCGAGGGTACCATTGTATCGGTGGGGTGGGGGGTGGGGGGGTCAGATCTCTCATACAGTGTTAATATTGTCGTTGTTTCCAGGCTTGCGAGGGTACCATTGTATCGGTGGGGTGGGGGGTGGGGGGTCAGATCTCTCGTACAGTGTTAATATTGTCGTTGTTTCCAGGCTTGCGAGGGTACCATTGTATCGGTGTGGTGGGGGGTGGGGGGGTCAGATCTCTCGTACAGTGTTAATATTGTCGTTGTTTCCAGGCTTGCGAGGGTACCATTGTATCGGTGGGGTGGGGGGTGGGGGGGTCAGATCTCTCATACAGTGTTAATATTGTCGTTGTTTCCAGGGTAGCGAGGGTACCATTGTATCGGTGGGGTGGGGTGGGGGGGGTCAGATCTCTCATACAGTGTTAATATTGTCGTTGTTTCCAGGCTTGCGAGGGTACCATTGTATCGGTGGGGTGGGGTGGGGGGGGGGGGTCAGATCTCTCATACAGTGTTAATATTGTCGTTGTTTCCAGGCTTGCGAGGGTACCATTGTATCGGTGGGGTGGGGTGGGGGTGGGGGGGTCAGATCTCTCATACAGTGTTAATATTCTTGTTGTTTCCAGGCTTGCGAGGGTACCATTGTATCGGTGGGGTGGGGTGGGGGGGGGGTCAGATCTCTCGTACAGTGTTAATATTGTCGTTGTTTCCAGGCTTGCGAGGGTACCATTGTATCGGTGGGGTGGGGGGGGGGGGGGTCAGATCTCTCATACAGTGTTAATATTGTCGTTGTTTCCAGGCTTGCGAGGGTACCATTGTATCGGTGGGGTGGGGGAGGGGGGTCAGATCTCTCGTACA
>OZ025265.1:12600173-12640613 GCA_964019135.1 Arenicola marina
CATTGTATCGGTGGGGTGGGAGGGGGTCAGATATCTCGTACAGTGTTAATATTGTCGTTGTTTCCAGGCTTGCGAGGATACCATTGTATCGGTGGGGTGGGGGGGGGGGGGTCAGATCTCTCATACAGTGTTAATATTGTCGTTGTTTCCAGGCTTGCGAGGGTACCATTGTATCGGTGGGGTGGGGTGGTGGGGGGGGTCAGATCTCTCATACAGTGTTAATATTGTCGTTGTTTCCAGGCTTGCGAGGGTACCATTGTGTCGGTGGGGTGGGGGGGGCAGATCTCTCGTACAGTGTTAATATTATCGTTGTTTCCAGGCTTGCGAGGGTACTATTGTGTCGGTGGGGGGGGGGGGGTCAGATCTCTCATACAGTGTTAATATTGTCGTTGTTTTCAGGCTTGCGAGGGTACCATTGTGTCGGTGGGGTGGGGTGGGGGGGGGGGGTGAGATCTCTCATACAGTGTTAATATTGTCGTTGTTTCCAGGGTAGCGAGGGTACCATTGTGTCGGTATGGTGGGGTGGGGTGGGAGGGGGGTCAGATCTCTCATACAGTGTTAATATTATCGTTGTTTCCAGGCTTGCGAGGGTACCATTGTATCGGTGGGGTGGGGTGGTGGGGGGGTCAGATCTCTCATACAGTGTCAATATTGTCGTTGTTTCCAGGCTTGCGAGGGTACCATTGTATCGGTGGGGTGGGGTGGTGGGGGGGTCAGATCTCTCATACAGTGTTAATATTGTCGTTGTTTCCAGGGTAGCGAGGGTACCATTGTATCGGTGGGGTGGGGTGGGGTGGGAGGGGGGGGGGTCAGATCTCTCGTACAGTGTTAATATTATCGTTGTTTCCAGGCTTGCGAGGGTACTATTGTGTCGGTGGGGTGGGGTGGAGTGGGAGGGGGGGGGGGGGGTCAGATCTCTCGTACAGTGTTAATATTGTCGTTGTTTCCAGGCTTGCGAGGGTACTATTGTGTCGGTGGGGTGGGAGGGGGGGGGGGTCAGATCTCTCATACAGTGTTAATATTGTCGTTGTTTCCAGGCTTGCGAGGGTACTATTGTGTCGGTGGGGTGGGAGGGGGGGGGGGAGGAGGGTCAGATCTCTCATACAGTGTTAATATTGTCGTTGTTTCCAGGCTTGCGAGGGTACTATTGTGTCGGTCGGAGGTCAGATTCCGAACAACCTGGCTCTCCCACTGTACAAGAACAACGTCCGGATCCTGGGGACTCACCCGGAACTCATCGACCAGGCCGAGGAACGTTCAGTCTTCTCCGCCATCTTGGATGACCTTGAAATTGACCAGGCCCCCTGGATGGCTCTGACGTCACTGGTTAGTCGAGAGCTTCTGATTAAGGGTGTGCGCATCTAGGTTCTTGGCGTAGCAATACAACATGCATATATATCTATTTATATATCTATATGCATATATATACAGTCAGACCCCGTTAATCCGACATATTCCGTTACACCCGAATTTGTGTCGGATAACGAATATGTCGGATTAATTTGGAAATCGAGAGAAATTGTACGCATTGAGCGCTCTGACCACCTGAGAGCCTAACGGCACGTGGATCGGTGGTTCGAGCCCTGCTGTGGCCATGTCTGTGTGGTTGCAGGCTAAAGATCCCATGTCTTTCTTCGCAAAGAGTACGGGGTTACCCCCGGGAAATGGCTCCGCTCTTCCCTTCTTTTCCCCATTGACGCGATATGACCAAAATTGTTTAAAGCGTCCTGAATATACAACCGACCATCTCTGAATGTGATTTGCTTTTCAGTGATGATAATATAAAATAACATAGGTTAAGTTTTATTCAACGTCTGTATATAAAATTCAACAATTAACATTAGCGCCAGGGCTGTTGGCCGATGCAGGGATAATAGTGAAGAAAATTGCTGTTTCAGGAGGAGGCCCTGGCCTTCGCTGACCGCGTCGGGTACCCGTGTCTGCTGCGACCGTCCTTCATCCTCAGCGGGTCGGCCATGAACGTGGCGTACACTCCGGAACAGATGCGTCTGTTCCTGGATCAGGCGGCCGAGGTGTCTCAGGAACACCCCGTCGTCATCACCAAGTTCATAGAGGGCGCTCGCGAGTTGGAGATGGACGCCGTCGCCAGGGACGGAGTGGTAAGTGTCGCCTGCACGAGGCTACACAGTCTACTCTGTGAGCGATAATAGAGCGCTGAAAAGCCATCTGTTTTAGGTGGTGATGATAAATCACAATAAGCACCTCGCGTTAGAATGATGAAGCGCTGTTCACCACGTGTTTAGTTTTAGTGGGCGATAATACATTGTTTTAAGAACCAAGTGTTTCGATGGGCAGCAATGGGGCGTTTAAAAACCACGTCTTTAGTGGGCGATAATAGATCTCAGTACAAAACACGTGTTTAGTGGGCGATAATACATCTCAGTACAAAACACGTGTTTAGTGGGCGATAATAGATCTCAGTACAAAGCACGTGTTTTATAACAATAGAAGATAATCAAGGCGCGTATCTTAATGGGCGAGAATAGATACCACGCATATAGGCTTCGTTATGGAAATTAAGACTGGTTTGGTGGTCCCCGATGACCGATATTAAGACGTTCAGGAAAGGTATAAGTGTGCAAAACCCATGAGAAATGTACTTTTCAGGTTGTTGGTCACGCCATATCTGAGCACGTGGAGAACGCCGGTGTCCATAGCGGAGATGCCACTCTCATCCTCCCCACCCAGACTATCCGAGAGGTGGCGCTCGACAAGGTGGGGGAATGGCTCAAGCCGACATTGGAATTATTAGATCTCATGTTTGTTTGGTACTTAAGCGTAACCCGGCCATCTTGAATAATGATATTTAAAGTTATTATGTTAAAGTAGTATGCTATATTTCAAAACTTACGGTAAAAGATTGTGAAATTTTTACCAGATACATCTTTATATATGCTTATTACAACGCAGTAATAAATAAAAAGTTGTTTTCAGGCTACTATTTCCAAAAAGTGAAGTGGAAACACCCCACCCCCCTATTACACTTTAACATGGCGGGCTATGGGAGTTTCAGACATTTTCACTTATTTTTTATTGTAAAAACAAAACAAGACGGTAAAACATCCTGATTTTTGCACAAGGATTACTTTGTTATGTACTTAGAAGAATAATACAATAATATTGATATGTTTTCAGGCTAGTTTTTTTGCGATGTGAACTTGAACCGTCCCACCTGAACCCCCTATGGAATCTCCGCATTGTCACTTACAGAATTTACGGCATAAAAAAAACGTGAAAAAAAAACATCCGTCCAACGAAGTACATACTTCCTTCGCGGTACGCGTGTACCTAAATCGAGGTACAGCCACTTTCTAAGAAATGATTGCGCTCATAATATGCAAATATGGATTTAGATTTGGATTCCTATTGGTGGAACCAGGGAAATCCCGTCAAAACATGCCACTCTATATTTAGACAGCGTGGCACCGTATCCTGTTTGGCGGGGAATTCCTACATTTTGACCGAAACGCGCGAACGCACCACTGAGAGAACCATTGTCGACTTTTTTTTACCCGTCACATCACCTTGACAGCTTTGCAAGGTAAGCCCTCATGATAATTTAGAAGACTAGCATCGGTAGATATGCTATTAACCAATTATGTAAACATTGTATGGCATATTTGTCTCATTGCTAAAACACTGTCGAACATATGTGAGAGCATAGGCGGCCATTGCTCGCGCCCTTCGATGGAAGTACGCCCAACAGGCGTACTACGAATGAAGGACGGGGTGCTCAGCGCATTTGTACTTAGATCTATAGGAATTTGTCATGGATCTGTTCTCAGTACATAACATTTATTTTTGCCGGTCCTCTTATTGGTTTGATGATAAATGGTATGGAACGATTGGGTGGAGGGGGTGGGGGGCTCTTGTTGGGGGAAGCACTAAAACAGTGGAGAATATAAGTACATTTGCTCATAATTGCAGAACTATGCCGAGAAAGGACCCACAGGAGTGAGTATAGCCAGAAAACATGTATTTAGCTTTAATTTTGTGTTCCTTATTTGCATCCATTTTCACTGTTTTCAATCAAAACATTTATTGCTATTAGGCTTACCTACCAAATATTCTTCCCATGGAAACGTTTCACATTTTACTTTTGTGCTCAAAAACAGGATATCAGTTTTGTTTTGCCATTAAAATATTATGTTAATGCCTTTGGCACACAATAACTCAAACTGTATTTTGTTTAGATCTATATTGGAAGACTTATGATTACTTTTTCCTTCATGATTTTATATCTTTCTGCTGACCATGTTGACAACAAGAGAAATCAATTTCGGAATTTTTATTCCCATTACATAATTAAATAAATTCAAACATATATATGACACAATCGCGTGACAGGAGTGCTAACACAAGAAGTAACTACAATCCAGTCACATTGAAGGTTGTTCCAGATTCACTCAACCTATAATTGTGAAGTATCTGGTTTTAAATGTATCTATAACAATGCAAGACAAATGGCAATGACGGCAACACTATTATTACATTATATTACTGCCTGTTATACCAGTGTTTTCATACATTGTCCAGGCACCCCAAGTACAGATGAATCACACTTTGAGCACACTAACATAGTGGCCACTATCCTGCGACATAAGTTGAATGGTATCCCATCACAAACAGCCATTCTCTATTTCCTCCATACCTTGTGACTCCAGCTTTGTGCCCGATGTTTCTGAGGACAGTTGCCACAGCGACATATGAGCATGGATTCACGTACACTGGTTCCTGAACATGAACTGAAGGTCGCTCTGGCTGAATCACTGACAAATGTTTGAACTCCTGGTATTCGGTGGATCCTGTACTTTCCCTTTGGAATGACAGGCGGTGTGGCTTTTTATTTTCAACAGCCCCAACAACAACTTTGTAATCTTGAGGCTGATGACTGGCAACTGCTGATGAGTGGCAACACTACATTTCCAGTGTCATCCAGACCTAAGGCCCTCATTTTTGCTTTGGTTACGCTCACTTTGCATTGTGGACAAATGTGTTTAGCCTTTGGAATTGCATCGAAGGAGCAGTTGTAACAAATCTTATACTTCACTGCTTTTTCTTCTTTAGCCACATGACCATCTATGCTGTCTTCAAAGTTATTTGTATCATTCATCTTTTGTTCCTCTGCTACACTTTGAATCTCCTTTTGCAGATATGAATATAGGTGGGCATAATGGGTTGTCTTCACTTCATCGGACTGATCAATATATTTAATGCGTCCAATGTCCATCTGGCTCAGTTGTTGTGTCATCCAACGGCTAGGTTTTAATTCTGATCGATATTGTAGCAATCCAGATTTGCTTACTTGGAAGAACACAACAACTGTCACTATATTACATTTCACCTCATTCCGTAATTTCACCTTCCATCTCCTTTGCAATACTTGGTTGTTGTCAAAACCAGCTATCACGTCACCCTGAGGACTCTCAGTACCACCAGAGGCAAGATGAGCTAGCCAGGACTTCACTGACTGGTACGAAGCATGGGCTCCCCCAGATCCAAGCATTTGAAGCGCCAGTTTACTGCCAGTGAGAGTATACAACACCACTGACTCTCTGAAATGGGCTGGCAGTGTTAAGTTAACCCCGCTCAAGTTGAGTACAGACTTCACTGTCTTACACAACTGGTATGCGTCATGCTTCCTTTGTATGATGGCTCCATCTGCTGTCCGCGACTGCATCATTCCAGAAATAAATGATTTCAATGTCTTAGTATTGTTATCATGTGATTTTTGCACATCAAATGAGAGCAGAGTGTCCATATCTTTTGTTTCTTTAGTTACTTCAGTAACATAAGCTTTTGTTTGTGATGCCTCCAGACATCCAAGGTCATATGCTAACTTACATCTAGCATCTGAATCTAGGTTTTTGATATCCCTTCTTTGGATCTTTGCTGGTGGTTCTTCTGCTTGTGAACATGATGCCTGCCGATCTACATCTATTGTAGTAGCTTCAAAAGAGGCAGTAAATCATCCTGTGCTGCACACCAGCACTTTGTTTATACAGGACTGGCAAAACTTTGGAGACGATTTTTTGTAATGACTGGCCTCTGCTTTGTCAACCAAAACCAGCAACTTCTTCTTGATACCGGCATTAATCCTGGATATGAGTTTTTCTGTGGGTGTGCACCGCCACTCAGCATGGAGGGCCTCTGAGGCACACCGAGACTGGAAGGGCATTTTTTCTTTATCTGAAATATCAAACAAAGTAAGATGATTTGATAATGTTTTCACTAAAGTTAAGCCTAATTATTACGAGTTTGTGGGCATGTTAACTAGTACAATAGCGTTACATCTGAAGGCCTCTAAAATGCCGTATTCTGACCCAAACCGCCCTGCTGCCCATGCAATCGACAATCGTTGCCATGGCGACGCTGCATAGAACAATGAAATATGACGTCAGGCACAAAAGAATTGTAGTTATAGCTTTAAATAGCCCGCTTCCATGACTAGTTGCCTAGTTGCACATGCTATGTTTCTTGGCAACATATATATGGTATAAAAAGGCGACTGGCCAACTATATGTGGAAAGGCTTGCGATTTGCGGACAGTCAGTCCCAAAATGCTTTACTTTGGTCGTTGCATGCGGAAATTAAACCAAAGAAGCAGAGACAAGTCAACGCCTTTAATTTAAATTCAACTCGTAATAATAGTAATAGCGCGAGTTTTGCTTGGCGTTAGGCATTTTATTGGCCCTTCATCAAGCTGTAGCAGCCCTTCATTTTCATTATCCGCCCTCGGCCTTGCGGCCTCGGGCCGATAATGAAAATTGGCGGGCTGCTACAGCTTGATGTCGGGCCAATAAAATTGCCTAACGCCCCGCAAACTCACGCTATTGTCATATTAGTTTGTTCCAATAACTTGCTTAGAGGTTCAATTATAATCAAGCTTGACTTGATATTTTGCCATTTTGGAATTAATTTTTATAACTTAAGCTTATTACTAGATCTCTAGCAACAGGATTTCATCGTTTTTCACTTTTAACCTACATTTCAATATGTGAGTGAACTCCCTGGAAGAAAAGAAATGGTTTGGTTGAAGAGTTGTAATGCATTCTGATACTGATTGATCTTTATTCAGACTAAGCAAGAACAGTTTTAACGGAACAGCCCTAATCAAGTGAGTTCAGCGTCCTTCGATCCAGGGACACATTTGTTTTCACGACACCAGGTGCTGTTTCCAGCCATTATCAGACAAATATGTCATAGAATCTCCTCTAACGAACGTTAAAACGAAACTAGAGATACAAAACTATGATAATACGTACATGTAAGATCTTGCAATAGGCAATTTAAAGGCATTTGTAGACTTTTAAAAGTTTTGTCGCACGCTGGGAACTTTCGAATCTGACTTGTTTACATCTCTGGATAGCCTGAATGTTCAGACGTTACAGTCTTGACACTTGTTCTTGTGACTGTATTAATATTTAGATTCCGAAAAAATGCTCGAAAATTCGAAAAACGGCCACATATAAGTTGCATTCGCTAGGTGGCGCCACGGTGATCCAGCGTACTACCTTAACAAAAGTAAACATTTGACGAGCGGGGAGGCACAGACGTGCGGGGAGGCACAGACGTGTGTAGTGGCGTAACCAGCGTGATTAAACTCTTTCGACAGAGGGCGCAACAGCTTCTCACATGCCGTCTATTTACCGACTGTAGTGCCTCCTCGCGGGAGAGTGTTATATAGTGTTTACGGCTGTTTCAGCAGCCAAGGTGCCCCCCTCCGATCTGACGGAACCCTCCCGCTTCAAATATGTTTAAATATAAACAAGAACGTGTTTAGTATTCAAATGCAATAGCTACATGTAATATGAATAAAAGCCCATATTAATATTATTTAGCAGGGTATCATCTGATCGTCTTACATATATATACCTTATTTCATTGTCATTGGGTCGTTCTGCTAGGGGAGGGAACCATTATTCAGCATAACTCCCTTATTGCTGTCCAATAAAACGACGGATTTTTTATTTAGGGGTTGGTGCGGAATGTCAGTTCGTGCCGGGTAAAGACCCCATGGTCCTCCTTCGAAAAGCATATGGGAACGTGGCTAGCCCCGCTATACCTTTAATACATACTCCCCAGCGAAGCAGGATCGCCCCGATAGCTCAGTGCGTTAGAGTGCTCGCATTCAGGGCTCTGGCCACCTGAGAGTCTAACGACACGTGGATCGGTGGTTCGCGCCCTGCTGTTGCCATGTCTGTGTGGTCGCAGGATAAAGTTCCTGTGTCCTTATTCGCAAAGAGTAGGGCGTTACCCCGGAGACATGGCTCCGCTCTACCCTTCCTTCTTTCAATTTATTTTTCGCAGTGGGCGACTTCGTTGCTACTATCAGTGGTGGATCCAGGATTTTACCAAAAGGGCCGACTGAGAGTCTGAGAAAGGAGGTGCACGCATAATCTTAGCGTCTAAATGCCGCCGAAAATGGAGTAAATTCGCATTTTGTACGCCGTGAAAGGGGGGAGCACGTGTCCCCTGTGTCCGCCCCTACCTATCATGGTAGAGGGATATGGAATGCTTGCTAAAACCTCACTGTTTGTCACTCCAGGTTCGGGAGGCCACCAGGAAGATTGCCAAGCGGTTTGACATCACGGGTCCCCTTAACATACAGTTCATCATCAGGGATGAGGATGTCATGGTGAGTCTCTCTCAAGCGGTATCTCGGCCTGATAACATGTTCCTAAGTACTGGAGGTTTGGTGCAGTGTTTATTACACGTATCTGGCAATGAGCTGTATTTATTGTCTTATGCTTATATTGTTTATTTACGCTGTGTGTATTTGTCGAGCATTGTATTAACATTTAAGTTTAAATGCTACGTATTTTCTGGGTAGTATGCTTACTGACACTCCTTGTATGTATGTGTATCCCGCAATATATTACAAGGACGAAGGGAAGATTGATTGTTCATCGTGTAAAATCGCCATTTTGCTTTGTGTATACTACGTTATTGGTAATCAAGAAAGTTGTGTGAAGTCGTCTGTTTTTTTATCCAAATGGACGTTGCATTCATATGTACAAAGAACTGATCGTTAAAGCTACTGATACAGCAAATGTTCGACCTAAGTTATGGTTTTTAAGACCTGGTGGTGAAACGTCCTTGACACATTGTCTGACTGCGGAACAAGAGGGAGTAGCACCATTTTTTATCAAAAAAAGTGCCCTATCAGCATGCCCTGGAATTTATTAGATATATGATATCTAATATATGTACTAAGACAGTAAGCACGAATATATATAGGTACATCATACCCATTAAAAACATTTTTTTTTGTCAAATTTCTACGGGAAAATATAACTATGATTCCCTTAACAGTGCCCCATGTCAATTGTTGCTTCACCGCAAACAAGTCTTTAATTAACTAAACCGTGACGCCTAATACAATTTTATCATGTTGTTCACCCCCCCTCCCGCACCCCCCCGCCCCCGCCTCTCTCCCAGGTGATTGAGCTCAACCTGCGGGCCTCGCGATCCTGTCCCTTCGTCTCCAAGACGATCGGCACGGACCTGATCGCCTTGGCAACCAAGGTGATGCTCGGCGAACCCATCCCCGATCTGGCGCTCTTGCCCACCCTGGAGTCACCTCACAACCCCCAGGACTACGTCGGCATCAAGGTGGGTGCCCATTGTGACGTCATTTGTGCCCATTGTGACGTCAATCGCGCTCATTGTGACGTCATTCGTGCCTATTGTGACGTCATTCGCGAATGTTTGCCGGGGGTCGCACCCATGTATCACCACTGTTGAAGCGGTTTCCGCGGGACTCCACCGCGGAAATTCCGATAATCCACCATGATTTGCAGACAGTGTCTTATATCTTACACAAAAGTGTTATTGCGCTATGATGTTTGAATCCGTAACGTTAGGGACTTTATCTCAAGGCTTGACTCTTGACTCATCTGTTTGCCTTTATGCTCTCCTCCCCGCAGGCGCCCATGTTCTCATCTGTTTGCCTTTATACTCTCCTCCCCGCAGGCGCCCATGTTCTCATCTGTTTGCCTTTATGCTCTCCTCCCCGCAGGCGCCCATGTTCTCCTGGCCCAGACTCCGAGACGCCGATCCACTCCTAAAGTGTGAAATGTCCTCCACCGGAGAGGTTAGTGACGTCACGGCACGCGTCACGTGACTGTTTTGTCGCTTGCGCGTCTCACGCTATTAAATTGATTATATCTACCCCATTCCAAATTATATATATTATATAGTTTATATAGTTATAATCATTACCATTCTAATCCATTTATATTATTTATAATTCCCAAGTGTCTACAATTTATTTACCGATTGATGTAAACTCGGTAAGATTAACTAAAGGTTACACACCAAGAAATCGTGCGTTATGTGCTACTTTATTGATTTGGAATGTACGTTGATTGTCTGTGTTGTGGTGAAATGTAGAAAATATTTGTAAAAAAAATTACATTAATCGTGCATGGAAAATGCATTGTGTCATAGCGTGTGTAACATAAAATGGCCTAAACCCCAACATGTCATTCTCTCTCGCTAGGTGGCGTGCTTCGGCCCCACGGTACACACTGCCTTCATGAAGGCGCTGATGTCTACCGGGTTCAAAGTGCCGCGCAAGGGAGGAAACATTCTGATCGGAATCCAGGACGCCTTCCAGCCACACTTCCTGCCCACGGCACAGCAGTTCGTTGACCTTGGATACAAGGTCAGACTCCAGACGCCCAATTACCCCTGATAACTTGACACAAAAATAGCACAGATGACGACTCCGTGCATCTTGTATGTCACGTAGTTTTACGTATCAAATGTGTTGTCGGTTGTTGACGAGACCTTTGTACGGTTCTCTCAAAGAATGTGGATGTTTTTGCAGAATAAGATTTTTCTGACCTGTTTGTTCGAGAAGTCTTTTCTCAAGCCATCCAGCAATACGGAGATAACTAAACAAATCGGGGGCTCGGTTTTGACTCCTGGTATTGCTATTTTACATAGAATGCATTATTGAAAGCTTCATCTGATGAATACGTGAAGGCCAGCTCACACTGTGCCGGTGTATAGGCCCAGTTTACCCCGGTCCTGAACACCTTGGACAACCCTGGGGACTCGTAGCGAGTCCGAAGTCAAGCCGGTGTGATCCGGGGTGTACCGTGGTGAACCGTAGGTCGCCCCGGTGGTTTTGAACTGTTCAAAATTACCGGGATGAACCGTAGCACCGTAGTAACACCGTGGCCTACTGTTTTTTGCGCCAGCATGTTGCGAGATGGCCCCGATCCGTCCCGGTATATAGACCGGGGAGGACCGGGGTAAACCGTAGCCAACACCGGCACAGTGTGAGCTAGGCTTAACCAGGCAAAAGCCTTTCTATGACTCCCATTGGTGTCTAGTTTACTGCACTCGTTATAAAAAACCAACAAATCCACCACCTCCCGGTTTTTATCTAACACGTAATGTGTATATAAATAATGTTTGACTTCCGTCTCTCCTCCTTCTGCAGCTGTTTGCCACCTACAAGACGGCTGCCTTCCTACAGCAGCACGGTCTGCCTGCCCAGGGGGCGGACTGGCCGCTCTCAAGCAGTGACACATCGCTCCCCAGCTCCACCAAGTAAGTTCTCGGTTAAAGTATTATATTCTGTAATTTTTATATTACCAATCTCTTCTCCATGTCAAATAAGTATATTCTGTCTTGAATTTAAATCCTGAAACCCTGTGGACTATCCAGAGAGAAGCCAATTTGTTCACCGGAGCAGAAGTTGGTGGCCGGCTTTATATCCCGGCGCACCTGTTCGCTGTTGGGTATTCTGTGTGATGTCGACCGCGGCTCGCTAGGACGTCCGCGCGATAAAATAGTCTGCAGAGTTTTATGTTGGAATTGTTGTTTTACAGAATCAACGAGATATAAAGCATATGCATCATAATTTTGAGATACTTTTAGTCTTGATTCTACAATGTAAAAAATGTAAGATGGCGCATGTAAGTAGGCTGCTTTAAAGGGTCAGTAAACCAGAATAGTCTCCACCTCTTCCGCCTCCTCCGGGTGGATTGATGGTACAGCGGCTCCTAAATACTTATTTTCACCCAAAAATCTTTTTTCGTCAAATTTTTTTTTCTCATGAGCACCTCATATGGAGAACTGTTTGGGTTTTATCTATTTCATATATATTCGGACATAACTCCAGTTTCTTACTTTTGATAAAAATATAATCAGATATCATGACTCGTATACGTTTTCCGCAGAGTTAGCGCTAACTTGATTCGGGAATGTATACGTCTCAGAAGGCTTCACTGCATAAGTTCAATATGTTACTGTATATGCAGCTTTAACTCGACCATTGAACTATGTTTTGAGTGCAGAAACTGAATACGATTACGCATGCGCATTCGTTAAGCTGGCGGTAATGCTGTGTGTAAACAAATTGTTTACTGATATTCTATGACGTCACGCAGGTTGATCCAAGATAGGGAGATAGACCTGGTGATCAACCTTCCGAACCAAAACACGAAATACGTGCATGATAACTACCTAATTCGTCGGTGTGCGATCGACTCTGGCGTACCGCTCATCACAAACTTCGAGGTAAGAGGTCAGCTTTAGTGGGCCAAAGTACAACCATCGACCGGGAAAAGGGGGGCGGGGCGGTACCGCTGATCACAAACTTCAAGGTAAGAGGTCAGCTTTAGTGGGCCAAAGTACATCCTTTGACCGGGAAGGGGCTTTAGTGGGCCAAAGTACAGTCATCGACCGGGGACTGGGGGTACCGCTGATCACAAACTTCAAGGTAAGAGGTCAGCTTTAGTGGGCCAAAGTACATCCTTTGACCGGGAGGGGCTTTAGTGGGCCAAAGTACAGTCATCGACCGGGGACTGGGGGTACCGCTGATCACAAACTTCAAGGTAAGAGGTCAGCTTTAGTGGGCCAAAGTACATCCTTTGACCGAGAAGGGGCTTTAGTGGGCCAAAGTACAGTCATCGACCGGGGACTGGGGGTACCGCTGATCACAAACTTCAAGGTAAGAGGTCAGCTTTAGTGGGCCAAAGTACATCCTTTGACCGGGAAGGGGCTTTAGTGGGCCAAAGTACAGTCATCGACCGGGGACTGGGGGTACCGCTGATCACAAACTTCAAGGTAAGAGGTCAGCTTTAGTGGGCCAAAGTACATCCTTTGACCGAGAAGGGGCTTTAGTGGGCCAAAGTACAGTCATCGACCGGGGACTGGGGGTACCGCTGATCACAAACTTCAAGGTAAGAGGTCAGCTTTAGTGGGCCAAAGTACATTCTTTGACCGGGAAGGGGCTTTAGTGGGCCAAAGTACAGTCATCGACCGGGGACTGGGGGTACCGCTGATCACAAACTCTAATGAATCAGAATCCGAATTGTTTTTTTTGGTCCAGCATTCATAACTGAACAAACAGAAGAAAAAAAGAGAGACAAAGGTGAAGCGATAACTCCCTGTCTGATATTGACTCGTCGCTGTGCTTTGCCTGTTTTGATCAGATTACCAAGCTGCTGGCGGAGTCCTTGGAACACATGGGTCAAGTGGACACCAGCTCGCTCTTCCACTATCAGGGCAACAGAAAGCGGATGGTGTGATCTGCCAGTGGACGTCTACTCCCCTCCCCCACCCCCTTCCCTTCCCCTTACCAACCCCCACCCATCCCCTACCCTCACCTGTCCCACAGCCCCCACCCCACCCCTGCCCCTTAGCTTACCCCTCTGCTACCCCCACCCATCACACATTCCCCACCCCCACCTCTCCCCTACCCCCACCCCACCCCCACCCCCCTACCCCCACCCCTCGCCCAGACCCCACCCGTCCCCTACCCCCACCCGTCGCCCATTTACCAGGGCTACCCTACCCCCACCTAGCCCCTCGCCCAGCTCCCAACCATCAAACTCCCCCGGGCAATCCACCTACCCCTACCCCTACCCCCCAAGGCCCCATTTATCTGGAAACCAATGTATTTGTCGTAACTGCCGCGAATACGTCGTAAAGTTTTCGGAAAGAAGGGTTGTAACTTTGTAATTATGTGGACTGGTTCTTGTTTTTATTAGAAGCCACTCGAATGGTCTAGTGGGGGGGTTAGCGCGTTGGCTTTCTCGAGCTCTGCCCTGTGTTCATGCCTCCCCCCCCCCCACCCCCAGGAGGGCCTTGGTGATGAGAAGCGTCTAAGCAAAGGTTATAAATGTGTGTTGACTCCATGTCGCAGTGTACTGTCTTTAAGGGACTTATTTAGGTCATATTACCTGCTATTATTCGATTTACTTAAACTGTATAACTTAGCGTGAAGGCGTGGTGTATATATATCTATATATGCCTCATGCAGTTTTGCAAAATTCCTTGGTTTGCGAAGGGAAAGATATTTTTGTTTTCGCGTTGTCGCCGAATATGATGTACGATCCATGTGCCGAACATACATTATGACCTGTTTTGTTGTATAAAGCAGTTCTACTGTTCAAACAGGAATCTACTTATGAAATATCGTGTAAGCTGAGTTTGGGGGCTCCATTGATGTTTTGTCTTTGTACGTGTTCTTGAACGCACAAGACTTGTATACAAGTTAGTCTAGGTGACAATGATAATTGTTATCAATTTAATGTCCGGTATCCTTCGACCCCCTCAATATTGATCATGGTGAAAACTAGGCGTGAGGAATGTGTGAGCTTTTCCAGAAGATCCTTCATGCTAACACGTATGTTCGATCTCCTTTGTTTCAGCGAAAGTGTCGTTAGACTTCAAACAAATCAAATAAAAATCGAGTGTTTTTTTGGCTCGATCTCTTTAATACGTGCCGGAAGTGACGTCATAGACAATGGTTATTAACGCGCGGGAAAACAATGCTTTTCGGGAAAAATCTTTATAACCCTTGTTCTTTGTCCCCTTTTTTGTTTTCATGTGAGTAATTATCTGACTATACCCCACTTAGTGAAATGTGTTTGCGTACTACAGGGTGCCCAATGTTTTTTTGGCGGAATCTCACTGGTGATTTGGTGTTTCACATATTTGTAACTGTAAAGATATGATTTGAAGCATATTATTTGTCTGTTATTTTCTTAAGTGCGGAATGTGTTGATATCTAATGGCGTTTTCTCATTTGGTTCAGGTATTTCAAATGCAAATTTCTCCAGCTTTTCAGCTTGATATTGTTAAGGAAATATGTTATAGCGCTTTTACAAAATATTTTTGCTGCTTATACTCTTTTCGGGACGACTCTCTTATCATGGAAGGTACATGTTGAATCTCGTGAACGGATCCAGAATCTTGGGTAATACATCTTATATTAAATACACGTTTATTTTTAATTGTATTATGACTCACTGCCGTTTGAATGAAGAAACCGGTACTTGTGTCAGCCATGGAAAGAACCTTGTCTTCCCATGTTCTGGTCAATCATTGATTGAGTGCGACAGTTTAAAGAAGTATTCCCGAATTTGCTCTACACTGCCTGTATAAAGCTGTATAAATACTTATTAGTCTGCACGTGGATCTCCTAATGATGATCTGTGTTTTTGTCTGTAACACGTGCGCGGCCAACACTGTTGTCCGGGGCCGATAAAAAATGTCCACCGCACATTGAAATCGTGTCGTAAGCGAAATAAAATGTTCATATTACTCCATATTTTCGGTATTTCGTTATTTACGCCAATCCCTTTATGCCTAGTCTCACTGAGTTTTGTCTGAAATTGCAATCGGTGCGTCGGTGCCATGGCAACCGTTGCCATTGGTATCTAGTGAACTATAATTTTCAATGTATGTTTATTTCCGTGTAGCTTAGGCCATGGGCCCATGGTGCAGTACATTTACACATTATTTAGTAACTGCACAGTCATCCATAATCTTAAAACAGTGATACGTGTATGCTGTCAAGTTGCATAGCATCTTGACATTCGTAGTCTTCATGATTGCGGGGAAATTAGCTCTGGCAACATAATTGTCAGGAATACACATTTCATACTTTGTTCGTATATCACAAAATTGCGGAAACTCCATGACAAAGTGAAGCTCATCTCCTAGCACCTTTACATTGTGATTAAGACAACAATTGCAATATCTTTCCTCTCTAAAAACACGACCGCGAAGCTTTTCTATTGGTAATTTATGGCTAGAACATCTTAGTTTGGCAAGTGCAGTCTTGCCTTTGTATATTGTACGACGTTGCAGATAAGGAACTAACTTTAAGTAACATTTAAACTGTTTATAATGATCAAGCTTTGAAAGACTCAGCGTTATCGGGATCATTCTTTTAATGATATATCCGATAAGTGCTGTTACTATATCGATGCCTATATGATTAGTATATATTAGTAATATATAAATGACCCTGAATAACAAACACCTCTTTCACAAACTCCACTTTCCTACCGTTCACACATTATTTGAACTGCACAGTAAACAAACATTTCATTTGCAAGAGAAAACATTGCATGTCGACATTATGGTGTTCAACTCTCTAGATGATTTAGCTAATTTCACTTCCTTGGTATGCTATTCTACAAATTGCTACCTTGATACCTTACTGAATTTCGGCCGTATGTTGTAGTTTTCTGCTTGGCAAGCGCGGAACTGGTCCATCGCGCAGCGCATAGATTTTTTCCTTTGTTTTCCAAATCGTGCGGGTAACGTTGCTCAATAGTATTCATTATGTTGTGTACTTCTAGACAATTTCGTCATATGCAGCGTAGTCCTCCAACATAAAATACTAGTCTATCTGCCCTTTGGCATTTTGGACGGGGTGGCGGGGGTCGTTTCCCACACCACGAGGAACAAATTTCTTTATTCATAGGTCACGGAGAACTCCCCGCATTCTAAGGAAGAGCGGATACTTGATATAAATTTTCGATTTCCCGTTTCACGGTTATTTAATATCAAAATTCACGATTTCCCGTTTCACGGTTATTTAATATCAAAATTCACGATTTCCCGTTTCACGGTTATTTAATATCAAAATTCACGATTAATGAAAATCTTTGATCGCGACGGTCAGCTTATACCCCATTCCCAGTCCACGAAAAATTATTTTCCTCATTCCCAGTTCACGGTGAAATGAAAACCCTCGAGGAACGGAAATATCCCTTGTCCCCCTCCTCCCATATGGAATATTCACATACGACGTCATGTACTGGATGCAAGAAAAATAGCGTTCATTTATCCAGCGATTCTTGTTGCAACACTAATATTAGGAAAATGGTCCGCAAATAAATAAAGGGGGGAGGGGGGGGGGGTGGTCTGAATAATGGTCCTAGTTATTGAATTAGTTGCACACTTTGAAACTTCCAAAACGTCATACCTGGGGCCAAGGACCACAAGGCGAGAATGCTTAACATTTTAAAACAAATATTTTGTACTATTAATTGTCAAAGAAAATTCCGTATGTTTGAAGATAGATCTTTTCAGATCTATTAAGTGGTATCAACGCTCTCATGGGGCCTTTAATGCCATATAATCAGAACTAAGTCGTTAAAAGTGTCTCAGCGCACGCTCTTGTATCTTTATAATGTTTATTATGTCGCAAAAATGCATGCAACGGGACAATAATCAAACTGAGATAGCACGGTAGGCGCATGTTAGAATCCAAAACGTCATAGCGGCGAAAAAGTAAGACCACACGGCCTGCGTCATCTGGGAGCAAATGTACAGTTTCACATTGTGCATCGATCGCCGTGTGTCCCGACGGCGGCAATGAATATACGAGGCAGTATGTCTTCAGATATATATACGGGCTTTCATAAAGGATTGAATATAGGGTATCCCCCCCTCCCCCCCCCCCCCCCCGCCCGGGGCCTATCCTTTGGAAGCTGTTACCCCCAAAAACCTTACACTATCTTATTTTCCTGCACCATAATTCGTGAATTTCACCCTCCAAGATGTCACTATAATTGTCAATCTATCACTTCTTTAACTAAAGTTGCCCTGCACAGTCTCCTTACAAAGGCTACGCCCCAGATAACATGCCAATATTGGCACTATGTTGGCAGGGTTGGTATTGGCTGCCATGAATGGCCCAATGTTGGTTCCATATAGGTTGTTCCATTGGCCCAACATTGGCAAGCCTGGCATTGGCTACCTTAAATGGTCCAAAGTTAGTTCTACGTTGGCAACCCTGGCATTGGCTGCCATACATGATCCACTGTTGGATCCACATTGAAGCATGGCATTGGCTGCCATACATGATCCAATGTTGGATCCACATTGAAGCCTGGCATATTGGCTGTCATACATGATCCAATGTTGAATCCACATTGAAGCCTGGCATATTGGCTGCCATACATAATCCAATGTTGGATCCACATTGAAGCCTGGCATTGGCTGCCATACATAATCCAATGTTGGATCCACATTGAAGCCCCCTTCAACCAATTCACTTGAAAATATGCGAAAACAAGGCACGTCACAGGGGACACATTTACTATGCTTTCTTCTGCACACCCTCGGGGCCTTTTACCGCTAAATTACGCACGGTCGCTGATAGGGGGGGGGGACTGTGGATTTATAGAGATCGAGGGTATCCCGGGGAAAATAATAAACCGAGCCGGCCCGGTCCAAGGAAGAAAAATTCCCCTGCCGAGAGGACATTTTCGCGTTTTGAGCCGTTTAAACGTTTGGGCCGTTTTCCGGGGTGAAACGTCCCTTACGAGCGTATTTTGGCGGCTTTACCGCCCCCCCCCCCCAACCCCGCCCCCGCCGCAACCCAATAGGGCTATAAAGTCTCGTTCGCTTGGACTTCCGGTTTACTCATTTTGGGGACAAACAAACGAAGCACGTGTTCGGAACGAATTTAGAATCTCTGCGCACACTGGTATCCTGACTATCTGTGACGTAGGGGTGACGTGTATGTTACGCAAAGAGAGAGACTGGGAACCAGATTACCTGCGCAAAAGCCAGGTGCCGAGGGGTGGGTCCATTGCGGAAGGCCTAGCGTTATGATTAAGAATATTTAAGAAATATAGCTTCACAAAACGGATAGATGACATATTTTTTATTCGTTTGCGCCATCAAAATGACGAATATTTGTTACGACGGGACAATACGACTGAGAAACTAACGTTTTTTTGTATTTCCTACGAAAACGAGGCATTATGACGTCACACGGATTCTCCCCGGTGACAACGTTGGCGCAACGCTTCAAACAGAAAACTTACAAAAATGAAGAAACTTGGTCTTTTCGTGATGCAAAAGTGATACGAAAACATCCAACTGGTCTTATTGTATCTTTACCATGTTGTTTCATGACGCACCCGTGTGTTGTTACTCCATACACTGCACATTTTGACAGCGGAATGGTTAAGTCGATCACTTGCCATTTTTGTTACCGCGGAGGCACGCGAAGCTCTGTGACGTCACTCGCTGTTTGGTAAACTTGCGAAAGCCCAGGTGCAGGGCTAAATTTAGAACGCTATTTTTAGCTTTCGAGTGTTTTGAAGACGGATTTTTCCTTGTATATTCCCCAAGTTCTGCGCTTCATCGCCTCCAAATATTTTAACGTATATCTCCCATAGCCATGTTTAGTGAAATGGTACTCATAGTCTTTAGAATAAACATGGAAAGAAATTGACTTATAGCTGCCTATACTTCAACATGGAGCACGTGTGTTTGTTTGTCCCCAAAACTGCAGTCTAGCGGCCCGATCGCGAGAACTGTATAGCCCTACAGTGTACTAAGTGGCAGATGAACAAGAGCCAGATTGCGCTGCCGCCTAGCGGAGATGCGCAGTGGAGATCGCAAGGCGCATGCGCGAAGTTTTACAAATATAGGGCTATAAAGTCTCGTTCGCTTAGACCTCCGCTTTACTCATTTTGGGGACAAACAAACGAAGCACGTGTTCGGAACGAGTTTAGAATCTCTGCGCAGACTGGTATCCTGACTATCTGTGACGTAGGCGTGACGTGTATGTTACGCAAAGAGAGAGACTGGGAACCAGACTACCTGCGCAAAAGCCAGGCGCCGAGGGGTGGGTCCATTGCGGAAGGCCTAGCGATATGATTAAGAATATTTAAGAAATATAGCTTCACAAGACGGATAGACGACATATTTTTTATTCGTTTGCGCCATCACAATGACGAATATTTGTTACGACGGGACAATACGACTGAGAAATTTGCGTTTTTTTGCATTTCCTACGAAAACGAGGCATTATGACGTCACACGGATTCTCCCCGGTGACAACGTTGGCGCTACGCTTCAAACGGAAAACTTACAAAAATGAAGATACTTGGTCTTTTTGTGATCCAAAAGTGATACGAAAACATCCAACTGGTCTTATTGTATCTTTACCATGTGGTTTAATGACGCATCCGTGTGCTGTTACTCCATGTACCGCACATTTTGACAGCGGAATGGTTAAGTCGACCACTTGCTCTCGCCATTTTTGTTACCGCGGAGGCACGCGAATGTCTGTGACGTCACTCGCTGTTTGAGGAACTTGCGAAAGCCCGGGTGCAGGGCTAAATTTAGAACGTTATTTTTAGCTTTCGAGTGGTTTGAATACGGATTTTTCCTCGTATATTCCCAAAGTTCTGCGCTTCATCGCCTCGAAATATTTTAACGTATATCTCCCATAGCCATGTTTAGTGAAATGGTACTCATAGTCTTTAGAATAAACCTGGAAAGAAATTGACTTACAGCTGCCTATAATTCAACATGGAGCACGTGTGTTTGTTTGTCCCCAAAACTGAACTCTCGCGGCCCGATCGCGAGAACTGTATAGCCCTATTGCGGAAAGGCGAGCGGAGTACGGCATGTATACTTCCTATTAGCTTATATTCACGAATATTTGCTTGTGGATATCGATGAAAGGTATGTATTTATAAATACTATACTGTATAGCACCTGAAGACACCAAGGTTTCAGCGTGACACCATAACCTAAGTACAAAAGGAGCCTTTATAAATTGAAGTTTGTTTACACTATACAGACTATAGTCTATACTAATACTATAGTCAAAGTCATAAATGCCGTAGCGTGTAGTTTCGGCCTAGCCCTGTTCATGGCTGTTAATGCGGGAAAAATCTGACAGGCCGCCTCCTTGCGAGCGGACAAGCCTGGAGGCCATAAACAGGGCTAGTTTCGGCCCACATTTTCAACGAATTTGTCGCGATCGCTCTAAAAATCACTGACGTGAGAAAGCAACACTGTGCAATTTTAATGATACCAAATTTACTTGTGTACTGCGATGTTATCCTTTTTTAAGACACAAACAATATTTCTCCATGCTGACACTCCATTGGCAGCAAACGCAGTTCCGCAAATATACTAAAGCACACGTCATAAGATGACGTAGTTGCCATGGCGCCGAACGTGCTCTGAACAATAGATGCTCTATATTTGTACCAGCCACGCGCGCCATGGCAACTATGGAGCCTTTCATTGTCTGTGATTTAGTCTATTTGCTACAAAGTGTCTTATTTCCGCATATCGAAATTGTATGCATAAAATTTAGTCAGAAGTTTTGCAATTTGTATGCTTAAAGGAGACCAGAGAAGGTAAAAATTGTCCTTGAAAAGTCCTTGAATTTTTCTAGAACTTGCCTTAAAAAGGCTTGAATTTGATGGAACCTTGCCTGTATGAACCCTGGTATGTATTATTTTGTAAGATTTGTGTTAGCCTTTAATACTATTTGGGAATTTATGTTGTATGTCATCTCTATACGTATACTAAGATGTTATTAAACTGTTACGCAGACGCGGTCAAGAGCCATCACTCGGAGGCTAAAATGTATGAAATTGAACAGAAGATGAAGAATTGGCTGCAGTTCGCTGGGGATCTCGGTGGTGGGCGAGCCCAAAGAAACAAGCTCAAGAAGGAAAAGGAGCATCAAGCTGAAGCTGAGGCTGAAGATGTGTAAATGTAACGTACCGGGTTCTCAGTATTTTTTTCCTGATCTGTGCTGTCCCAGATCTTTTGTACAGCGTTATAGAAATGCTGTCTGATTTTATTTCAGATAGTAGCTGCATCCCCTAGCTGTTTATCAGCGGATTATTGCATTCAGCATAAACCTTTGTTTGGTATTTCTATTGGGGTCCAGTTGAGTAAGTCTAATACACTATCAGTGTTGTACCCGTGCATTAGAAAGCAATCGTGATTGTGACGTAGTAATTATGCGTATAAATAGCTGTGAAGTTTGTGCAAATGGCACCTACCTAAAGGTATGGCTTTCCCAATTGTTATAACTAGTCATTCATCAGAGATGTTGAATTGAAACAAACATACCACCATGAAAAAGTAGTAAAAATCGCTTTTTGATGTACTGATTCGTAACTTACGAGGTATTGATGAGGATTAATTCGACTTCGTCCGTCCGTACCGTGCTTTACCGTCCGACGTGTGGCGATGACATTTGTTCATGTGGTTTCTCCCACAGCATGGTGCAGAAACCATTTCGTGTGCAAGTACTTTTTGTTTCATTTATAGTTGTGGTGCAACCAACACCATAAGGTATTAGGATTTATCATTTGTATCTGCCTAAGGCACTATAATACCTGGTGGTGTTGTACTGCATAATTTTACTTGAGGGCTTTTACACCCATGAGACGACACTGTACACAAAACTACGGTGCAATAATATTAGTGCTACTCTGGAAGGGCTGGCTGCATGCCAACGCGCCTTGCTACTTTAAATATAAATATTGATGTCTTAATACAAATGTTATTTCCTGTGCTTACTATTCAGTGAAATGTGGTTCGGTTCTTAATCGTTAATTGCCAGGATGTTTCAGATGTGCACGTGACAAACATACTGTCATTGTCGTTGGGTAAGCCGTTATAACTTATACATATAAAGGGAAACGATTTATTGTATTGGTATCTTTTTGCTTGTGAAAAAAAGATGGGAATCTTCTTTGCTTGAGATTTGTCGCCGCCAAGATATTATGGTACCGGTTTCATTTAGACTTAGGCGTGTGCCTACATTTGTAATTTCTTTTCATACTGGAAAGTCTCTCGAATAGGTTAGATATTATTAGTGTATATATTTGTACGCCTGTTGACGACGTTTCATCTACTCATGAATAGGTTGAATATTACTATAATTGTAGATTTAGATGTTTACTGCAACGAACTAGACTTGCAAAAACGCGGCTGTTTGCTTGTGACTTGTAACTAGGAATCCACTTTTTAATCTAGTTGTTTCATTTCAACATCTGTGGCAGACATGCGTTTATGTTTCACTTATAGGCGCATATTATATATACTCTGTTGAGTACTGGAGAAATGTATCGTTAATTTTGCTAAAATATTAATAGAATGCGCATGAAAATTACCTCGTTTTTTTGTTGCTACTGTTCAACATGGATTCGCTATAGAGCCAACAGAAATTATTATGTGTCATCACAGAATTAGTCTTGGACCTAAAGCTGCCTAAACGTTGGGCTGAGGTTGGGTTAATTAATGATCCCCACCATTGGATCCACGTTGGTGCCAACATTGGACCAACGATTAATTAATGATCCTCATCATTGGATCCACGTTGGTGCCAACATTGGACCAACGATTAATGAATGATCCCCATCATTGGGTCCACGTTGGCGCCAACATTGGGCCAACCATTAATTAATGATCCCCATCATTGGGTCCACGTTGGCGCCAACATTGGGCCAACCATTAATTAATGATCCCTATCATTGGATCTACGTTGGTGCCAACATTGGACCAACGATTACTTAATGATCAGCTTCATTGAATCTACGTTGGGGCCACCATTGGACCAACATGGGTAAGACAATGTTGGCCCTGGGTTGGCTTGACGTTGGTCCAATATTGGATGCCAACGTTTGACCAACATAGAATCCTATGGACATGTAAAGGTTGGACCAACAATGGACCGACGTTGGTCTCCAACATTGGATTAACGTAGTGACATACATCGGCCCAATGTTGGCCCAACGTTGGCATGCTATCTGGGGCAGGGTTGTGTGGGCGATAACATTTTCAGTATCTACTTCACGTTAAATAGCTGTCAATTCTAGGTTAACTATCTGAGTAATACCTGGCCTGTTCTCACGTTAAATAGCTGTCAATTCTAGGTTAACTATCTGAGTAATACCTGGCCTTTTCTTTTTTAGTTAAAAGGCCTGTTTGTGGTGGTTCCGTGTGCGGTAACTTACAAGCCTGTTTAAACAATAGATCTTGCATGACGTGGCTTATTTAATGAATAAGGCAAGGTTTTCACTGTGATAACCGCAGTTTCATGCGGTAATTAAGTCGCAGACTTGGGATTCCGTTTCGTCGCTTTCAGATTTAGCGGAACCCTGCCGTCATAATGTAAACATGCGTAATATACATGTCCCTAAAACTTCCCATTGTGGGGATCGTTTCACTGATGTCCTGTTCACGCGATGCAATACGTTGTAAACTTCATTGCAGCGAATCAACTCTTCGACCAACTGTGTAACTGGAGGGCCAATTTTAAAGCAATATATTCCGTAATTTTTTGCATTACCAACCTCTTCTCCATGTCAAATAAGTACATTCTGTCTTGAATTTAAATCCTGAAAGCCTGTGGGCTATCCGGCGAAAAGCATTTTGGTCACCGAAGCAGAAGTTGGTGGCCGGCTTTATATTCCTGCGCACCTGTTCGCAGTTCGCTATAGGGCTATAAAGTCTCGTTCGCTTAGACTTCCGGTTTACTCATTTTGGGGACAAACAAACGAAGCACGTGTTCGGAACGAGTTTAGAAGCTCTGCGCACACTGGTATGCTGACTATCTGTGACGTAGGCGTGACGTGCATGTTACGCAAAGAGAGAGACTGGGAACCAGACTACCTGCGCAAGAGTCAGGCGCCGAGGGGTGGGTCCATTGCGGAAGGCCTAGCGATATGATTCAGAATATTTAAGAAATATAGCTTAACAAAACGGATAGACGACATATTTTTTATTCGTTTGCGCCATCACAGTGACCAATATTTGTTACGACGGAACAATACGACTGAGAAACTAACGTTTTTTTTGCATTTCCTACGAAAACGAGGCATTATGACGTCACACGGATTCTCCCCGAGTGACAACGTTGGCGCAACGCTTCAAACAGAAAACTTACAGAAACGAAGAAACTTGGTCTTTTCGTGATCTAAAAGTGATACGAAAACATCCAACTGGTCTTGTTTTATCATTACCATGTGGTTTAATGACGCATCCGTGTGCTGTTACTCCATGCACTGCACATTTTGACAGCGGAATGGTTAAGTCGATCACTTGCTCTCGCCATTTTTGTTACCGCGGAAGCACGCGAAACTCTGTGACGTCACTCGCTGTGTGGTGAACTTGCGAAAGCCCGGGTGCAGGGCTAAATTTAGAACGTTATTTTTAGCTTTCGAGTATTTTGAAGACGGATTTTTCCTTGTATATTCCCAAAGTTCTGCGCTTCATCGCCTCCAAATATTTTAACGTATATCTCTCATAGCCATGTTTAGTGAAATGGTACTCATAGTCTTTAGAATAAACCTGGAAAGAAATTGACTTATAGCTGCCTATACTTCAACATGGAGCACGTGTGTTTGTTTGTCCCCAAAACTGAAGTCTCGCGGCCCGATCGCGAGAACTGTATAGCCCTATTCTGTGTGTGATGTCGACCGCGGCTCGCTATCACGTCGGCGCGCGATAAAAATAAACCGCGCAGTTTTATGTTGAAATGTTTGTTTTACAGACTCAAAGAGATATAAAACATATGCATTATGATTTTTGAGATACTTTTAGTCTTGATTCTAAAATGTAAAAAATCTTAGATGGCGCATGTAAGTATATTGCTTTAAACGCATTGTAAGCTTAGCGCATGTTCTAAGGTTTCGATCAACTTCACGTTTTGCGACCAATCAGCGTCGAACAGTTTAGCCAATCAGCGTTGAGATGATGACGTTGATATTGTTTTGCATTATGACAGTTATCAACTTATGTGTGACTTGTTTGCATGACGTTATGAATGATGCTCTGATGGTATGTTCGCTAAGTGGCGGTAGTGATAATTGTTGAGTAGGTTAATTGGTACGCGGTTTGTCCGGGTGAACTGTTGACCAACCCATAGCATAAATATAGCGTCTCTCTCTTTGAAGTACTGTAAAAACAAACGAATTGACGTAGTTGGTCCATCAAGTTATATGAAACGTTTCTGTTTATTAGGGCTTTTTCATGTCATTGCCAAATTCTGTACAATATTACAGTAACCCATGCGTTGTTGCTTAGGGACGCACTTTGTAATATCTAGGCCGGGAGGGGGGAGGGGGGTGGGGCTATGTTTTCCTTTGTAAAAACAAATAATGCTCTAAATACTGTTTTACAACAAGCAATTACTTTACTGCATGTTACCGAAAAAAAAGTGTCTCTTTCCTTTAACACACAATATCCATCCCTGGTACTATTAATCTGAATACATTTTCCAGATAATAAACAAATCTAGCTATCACAAGAACTCAAAACAAACCATTGTTTTGGCCTCCACCCATGTGTCCAATGAACCATTTGTTAGCTTTAGGTGATGTGTCAAGTGAACTTGAGTACTCTGTCGGCTAGCGTTCAACGTCTGAATGTTTGACGTTATATTACTGTTAGCAATGATAACAGACGTTATATTACAGTTAGCAATGATAACAGACGTTATATTACTGTTAGCAATGGTAACATACGTACGTCATATTACTATTAGCAATGATAACATACTTTATATTACGGTAAGCAATGATAACATACGTTATATTACTGTTAACAATGATAACATACGTTATATTACTGTTAGCAATGATAACATACGTTATATTACTGTTAGCAATGATAACACACGTTATATTACGGTAAGCAATGAAAAACATACGTTATATTACGGTAAGCAATGATAACACGTTATATTACTGTTAGCAATGACAACACACGTTATATTACTGTTAGCAATGATAACACACGTTATAATACTGTTAGCAATGATAACACACGTTATAATACTGTTAGCAATGATAACATACGTTATATTACGGTTAGCAATGATAACACACGTCATATTACTGTTTACAATGATAACACACGTTATGTTACTGTTAGCAATAATAACACATGTTATATTACTGTTAGCAATGATAACACACGTCATATTACTGTTTTCAATGATAACACACGTTATGTTTGTTAGCAATGACAACACACGTTATATTACTGTTAGCAATGATAACACACGTTATAATACTGTTAGCAATGATAACATACGTTATATTACGGTTAGCAATGATCACACACGTCATATTACTGTTTACAATGATAACACACGTTATGTTACTGTTAGCAATAATAACACATGTTATATTACTGTTAGCAATGATAACACACGTCATATTACTGTTTACAATGATAACACACGTTATGTTACTGTTAGCAATAATAACACATGTTATATTACTGTTAGCAATGATAACATACGTTATATTACGGTAAGCAATGATAACATACGTTATATTACTGTTAGCAATGATAACACACGTCACATTACTGTTTACAATGATAACGGACGTTATGGTACTGTTAGCAATGATAACATACGTTATATTACTGTTCGCAATTATAACACGCGTCATATTACTGTTTACAATGATAACGGACGTTATGGTACTGTCAGCAATAATAACACATGTTATATTACTGTTAGCAATGATAACATACGTTATATTACTGTTAGCAATGATAATGGGCGTTATATAACTGTTAGCAATGATAACGGGCGTTATATTACTGTTAGCAATGATAACATGCGTTATATTACTGTTAGCCATGATAACATACGTTATATTACTGTTAGCAATGATAACATACGTTATATTACTGTTTACAATGATAACAGACGTTATATCACTGTTAGCAATGATAACGGGCGTTATATTACTGTTAGCAATGATAACATGCGTTATATCACTGTTAGCAATGATAACATACGTTATATTACTGTTAGCAATGATAACATACGTTATATTACTGTTAGCAATGATAACATACGTTTTATTACTGTTAGCAATGATAACACACGTCACATTACTGTTTAACAGGATAACACACGTCACATTACTGTTTAACATGATAACGGACGTTATATTACTGTTAGCAATGATAACATACGTTATATTACTGTTAGCAATGATAACATACGTTATATTACTGTTTACAATGATAACAGACGTTATATCACTGTTAGCAATGATAACGGGCGTTATATTACTGTTAGCAATGATAACATGCGTTATATCACTGTTAGCAATGATAACATACGTTATATTACTGTTAGCAATAATAACGGGCGTTATATTACTGTTAGCAATGATAACATGCGTTATATCACTGTTAGCAATGATAACATACGTTTTATTACTGTTAGCAATGATAACACACGTCACATTACTGTTTAACAGGATAACACACGTCACATTACTGTTTAACATGATAACGGACGTTATGTTACTGTTAGCAATAATAACACATGTTATATTACTGTTAGCAATGATAACACACGTTATATTACGGTAAGCAATGATAACATACGTTATATTACTGTTAGCAATGATAACACACGTTATATTACTGTTTACAATGATAACACACGTTATATTACTGTTAGCAATGATAACATACGTTATATTACTGTTTACAATGATAACACACGTTATATTACTGTTAGCAATGATAACATACGTTATATTACTGTTAGCAATGATAACACACGTTATATTACTGTTTACAATGATAACAGACGTTATATCACTGTTAGAAATGATAACATACGTTATATTACTGTTAGCAATGATAACATACGTTATATTACTGTTAGCAATGATAACACATGTTATATTACTGTTTACAATGATAACAGACGTTATATCACTGTTAGCAATGATAACACACGTTATATTACTGTTTGCAATGATAACAGACGTTATATCACTGTTAGAAATGATAACATACGTTATATTACTGTTAGCAATGATAACATACGTTATATTACTGTTAGCAATGATAACACATGTTATATTACTGTTTACAATGATAACAGACGTTATATCACTGTTAGCAATGAGAACACACGTTATATTACTGTTAGCAATGATAACATACGTTATATTACTGTTAGCAATGATAACACGTGTTATATTACTGTTTACAATGATAACAGACGTTATATCACTGTTAGCAATGATAACACACGTTATATTACTGTTAACAATGATAACATACGTTATATTACTGTTAGCAATGATAACACACGTTATATTACTGTTTACAATGATAACAGACGTTATATCACTGTTAGAAATGATAACACACGTTATATTACTGTTAGCAATGATAACATACGTTATATTACTGTTAGCAATGATAACACATGTTATATTACTGTTTACAATGATAACAGACGTTATATCACTGTTAGCAATGATAACATACGTTATATTACTGTTAGCAATGATAACAGACGTTATATTACTGTTAGCAATGATAACACACGTTATATTACTGTTTACAATGATAACAGACGTTATATCACTGTTAGCAATGATAACATACGTTATATTACTGTTAGCAATGATAACATACGTTATATTACGGTTAGCAATGATAACACACGTCATATTACTGTTTACAATGATAACAGACGTTATATTACTGTTGGCATATGTATACGTTCTTCCCCTTTATCCAGTATGCCGATGTTTGTTGAACCTTTTTACTTACTGTTTGCTTGTGAACTTATAATATGTTTGAACAAACTTTTGTCGTAACTTTATACCCCGTCAATTGAAAAAAAAAGTTGAAAAGGTTAGCCTGAACGCTCTAGAAAGTGGAAGAAAACTAGTGGTTTTCCATCGTTATTTAAAATGTAGAAGATTTCGAAGAAAAAAAGGAACTATTTATGATTGCGCTGTCATGGAGCAAAAAATATTTAAACTACGATTAACAAAAATACCGTGTTCGCGATCTTATTTAAATATATCGCGAAAACATAAGAAAAACGAATCGGGATCAAGAAGAGTTTCCGTTATAAAGAGGTGGGTAGAGGATGATGCAGGAAAGGCCTTTAATATCATCTATTTAATCTTTATTCAGAACGCAATAAAATGCTCATTACTCTAACATCTCGTCCATTACTCCAACATCTCGTTCATTACCCTCACATCTCTTTCATTACCCTAACGTCTCGCTCATTACCCTAACATCTTTTGTTTATTACCGGCAGGGGCGGATTCCTAACATCTTTTCATTATTCTAACATCTATTCATAAATCTAACATCTCGTCCATTACCCTAACATCTCGTTCACTACACTAACATATTATTCATTACTCTAACATCTCGTTCATTACTCTAACATCTCGTTCATTACTCTAACATCTCGTTCATTACTCTAACAAATCGGTCATTATTCTGACATCTCGTTCATTACCCTAACATCTCGTTCATTTCTCTTGTATCTCGTTCATTTCTCTTGTATCTCGTTCATTACTCTAACATCTCGTCCATTACCCTAACATCTCGTGCATTACTCGCCGTCATTATGTTAGAACAACATTCCTTCGCCGTCTCTTTACTTCCCGACATACACAAACCAAGTTAAGTCAAAGGGCGGTGTGACGCCATTTTGGCAAAGGGCTGCGTTGATGAGAAGTGCTCCTCTTTTCAATGCCCTGTCCCATCGGGCTATCATCAATCGTGAACTGGGAATGGGATATTAGCCGACAGTCGTGATCAATGATTTTTATTATTCGTAAACTGAGAATGTTACTTCTAAATAACCGTGAATTTTGGAAATCGGTCCATAAAAAACGACCTATTTTACTTTCCATCTTAATTTTGATACAATTAAGATATTTCCAATTTTTTTTCACCAAATTGTTCCATAAGGATGACCATTTTATCCTTGCAAATTCTGCAGAAATTGGAAACCTTTAAAAGTCGAAAGTCGGCGTGTTGACTTGCGTGGAGATTCCCGGAGACGGTCACGCAACGTCTCAATCCTGTTTGGAGTACGAACTGAAAATGGTCGACCACTGTGACCTTTATTATTGTTTCCAACACCCCCAGTCTCCTTAAACTTAGCTATCAGGCGCTCAATAGTCCGTCTGGTCGGCACACGTCCCCTTCCAAAATCTCTTGCATACTGTCTTTGCGTCTGAACCACCGATTTTGTCGCAAAGTAGGCCTCAACGATTTTTATCCGCTGCTGCATCGTATACTGCCTGTTCAGATCCATATTGGTATCAGAAGACTTGTCTGGGCCTCTACCCTATATCACCTGAGAATAATGGAGCGGTATCATTAGCAATTTTTTTTAGAGGGAAAACAAAATAGGTCGTTTTTTCTGGACCACCCTGTATATCATGTATCCGCCCCTTGCATGATCGCATGCGGGGAGTTCTCCATTTCATTCATCGTGACCTGGAAATAAAGACATTTACTCTTCGTAATTTGGGAACTCGACCCCCCCCCCAACCCCCCTGCCCTCCGTCCCATTAGTGATATTGTGCCCGCTAAGTCCGTGGTGTACTGGCGATATTATGGTTCATGTCTTCATTCCCAGATTCCCAGAGATATCTCTTTTCAAATGTGCACAAATGTGGCATTAAACACGATTCTTGTCCGCCAGTAACTCGCGTTTGCAGCCCACATGTCATATAGACTATGTACTTCTTGTAAACAAAAGCTGAGTTCGTGTTTCTTTGTCTGTTTTTGTCAGGACCTGAATCGGTTATACCACGAGGCATGGCCGGCATTCCATTGCCCAATAACCTTGTTAGCACGCAACCAGCCTAGACATGTGTTTGGTTTTGATGAGATTTTTTCATCATAAACTAAAATAAGGAGACTAATTTTGCTATTAACATGGACAGGAACAAATATGACGTGCCCGCCGACAGTGGTGCTGGGTTGAAAAGCGGGTTCCGACACATGTCCCGCGCTTCCAATGTGTGTAGGCCTCTGCTTTGTTTAGCCGGTATAAAGAAAATCAGGTTCAACGCCACGCAAAAAAAATTATAACAAACTTTCAAAGAAAACACAGACTCTTGTGAATTCAGCTTTTCTTTAAGTGTTTTCCGCCTTTGGAAAAGTGGAAGAAGGTTAGTCTTTTTAATATATTTTGGTGCGATGCAGAAAAAAAGTCCCCTTTCGATTGAAGTACTGGTACTAGTTCGCTCGTTTTGAACACCAGACGGCGGTTGAAGCGCGTTTTGGGGCGCTTTGGCAAAGGGGGCGGTTTGGAGGGAGACGCCACTGCTACTTGAGGGACGCTTTGGTAAAAGTCCGGTTCGCTGCCCCGTCCCGTCGCGCAGCCCGTCTGAACTATCAGCCCAGATCAGGAGGAAGAAACAGTGGCTGAGGGCGGCATTCGTTTGATCTTGTCGGGATTCACGAGATCAAAGCAACTCACCGGCTGGAGCTAACAAAGGCGTTGCTGTTCATGACTCAGAAAAATAAAATTCATATCTCCCTCCTGCGGTAACGCGGGGCCAAAGTATGTTTTTACTGCTCCTTTCACTGCCATCGTAAGCAACTCATCGGCCGGCGCATGTGGTGTATGAGGGAACGGGGTCGGGGGAGGAGGCGGGGTGTAGAAGGGTGGGTCGGAGAGGGGGTGGGTGGGGAGGGTGGTTAGGAGAGGGTGGAAGGGGGTGGGTGTAGCGGCGAGAGTTAAAGGATGGGGTATTGGTGGGGAGGTGAGTGGAGGAGATGGGGCATGAGTTGAGGGAGCGGTGTTTGTGGGTAGTGAGAGTGGGGGGGGGGGGTAGTTAGAGTAGCTTGATAAAGGACGGAGGGTGTGGAGAGTAGGGAGAAGTCGGGGGGGGGGGAGGGGGTAGTCAGGAGATATACAATAAGATGGGGGCCAACGGCTGGACATACATACCCAGGGCGATTTAGTCTCAGCAGTAACCAGTGAAGTTGGCGTGGTTATAATACACACGGGATACATTGGGTTGAGAGAGAGAGAGAGAGCAAAGGAGTGAGAGTAGAAAGAAAGAAAAGAGACAAAGAGTGAGAGAAAGAAAGAGACTTAAGAGGGTGACGCGGGATCAAGCTGGCACAAGAGAGATAGAAGGCGAGGGGGGAAGGGGGGGCGCGTGAATTGGGATAGGGGGCTGGGTGACCTGTTATACGCAATGGAACAAGTGTTAGGCGGGACGGTGTAGGGTACGGCGGGGGGGGGCGCAGATGAAGAGACGGTAGAGTAGGGATGCCGGCATTCAGAGTTGACGGGGGGGGGGGGCACGCAACCACAGGGGTATACTTATATATGTGTGCAACGTGCGAATCCACAAAAGAGAAAAGGAAAGCGACTAAGCGTTTTTCATCCTGGGCCAGCAGATACAGGAGGAGAAGCCATAAAGTGGGTATACCCAGCAAACAGACGCATATATATATTCATCGTGTCTTCGTTAGCGAGAGATGAAAATGCCTCTGCCTCCTGCATCCTGGTGGATTTTACCTAAACTACATTCCCCCACAACCCACCACACGCTACGCCCTACTCCAACACCCCCCCCCCCCCCCCCCGGCCCACTCGCGCTCTGCCTATATTATTCATCTTCCCCGGGCCCATGTCTCCATGCCTGCTTGCTTTCTATTCCTTGCTCCGTGCGGTAGCTAAACGGCAGATCGCTGGGGTGTATACACAGGCAGATGGAATCTAATGTACCTTTTCGTATCTCCTTCCATACAACTTGTAATCAAAGCGACGCGCGCTCTTTTGCTTGCCCCGCCTGGCTAGGCCCGAGATCAAAGGCGCCGCCTATCGACATCAAAGGCGCCGCTTGTTTATTTTCCCGCCCCGGACGCGGGGTTTCAAAAGCCACGGTTTATTTATACAAGCCCGCCACGGCTGTATTAAGATCAACCTCTGTCAGGCCGCTAACACAAACGGAATGAAAGGGGGGGGGGGGGGAGCGAGGAGGGAGGAGGGGTTGCCAGGGTGTGCGGAGAGAGGGATGGGAGGGAGGGAGGGAGGGGTAGTTCTGTATAGGTAAAACCTGGCCAGCCTGCTTGCTTGCTTGCTTGCGCCGGTCGGCTCGCTATCGTATGAAAAACACGGCTCAAAGGCGAGTCGATGATTTAGATTTGAGGCTCAACTTTGAAAGATATTTGCAATACCGACACGGGTTTACACATCTACGCCGCGGGGGTACCTACCCCTTGCCACCCCCCCCCCCCCCACGACCTTCCCGGATCCTCTACCACCTCTGTCGCCAGTGAGCATTATGAACAAGCCCTCTGTTTGTTTAGAATTGCAGCGCTATCGTCAATGCCGGTCGCCAATAAATGGCTGCACACAAGGTGCTACCGACGGCTGAGCGGCCCCGAGCACGTTGGACACCCCTCTCCCCCCCCTTCCCTCCACCTCCCTCTCCCCCCCCCTCATGCTCCACCTACTCCTCCCACTGCCCCTCCCCTGGCACCTTGCCCACCCCCCTCTCTCCTACATACACGCACATTCATTGCTACTGTGATCTTGAGAACGCGGAGGGTGAGCGCGTTGGATCCCCTCCCCCTCACTAACACCCCCCCCCCCCTTCCTCACTCCCCCTCCCAGCCGATGCTCCCCTTATACCTACACCATTATCGTCAGGTAGGTGATCATGCGAAATGAATGGCAGTCGGAAGTGAAGGTGGGTGGTGGTGAGGGAGTGAAAAGGTGGGAGGTGGGGGGGGGGGGCGGGCTGCGGGGTGAGAGGAGACCATAGGGGGGGTAAGGAGGGTCGTGTGTGTGGGAGTACAGGGATTGGACAAGGGGCCACGGTTAATTGGTGTTGCCACGCTGTGCGGGCATACACGCAAGAAGATATCTCCCCTGCATGGCCGGTTCAACTGCACCGGCTCCCAACGTACGTTCATAATTTCCAGCCGTGATCCGTAAGTACCCCACCCCCCCCCCCCCCCGATCCCGCACCGGCCACCAGGATCACAGTGGCGGTCTAACACCCTTACCCAGATCCACCGCGACCCCCACTCCTCCTTCCTTCTCCTGGTACCGTTACCCTGATCGTACATAACCCCTCCCTCCCCCTTCTTCTCTTGGTACCCTCACCCTGATCCCCCCCTCCCCCTCCTCCTGGAACCCTTACCCTAATCCACCATGAGCCCCCCTCTACCCCCCCCCCCCAACACCTCCCCCTCCTGGTACCCTTGTACCCTGGTACTCTTCACCGTTCAACCCGGGATTCGCTGGGCGCCGACATCAAAGACGACAGATGAAAGCCGCGCCAAAAGTGATCAAAAGTCGTCTGCCGACAAACTTCTGAAGGTTGTGTGGCGCGAAGACTGGCGTCGGCGTTGTTTGGGGGTAAGCTCTCCGCAGCGCGAGCGCAAATCTGTCCCTGTTTTTTTTTTACCAAACGAACCCGATGTGACGTTGCTACACGTGCCCATATCGTACGTAGCGCCCTCTATTGAGGCCCCTCGATCCGCGGCACCCTTGAGATTGTATTACTGGGGTCAGTCGGCAGAGCTACGGGTCTACATTTCAAGGAGAGTTTTTTTATCCTCTCGAGCGTTGTCCGTTGTCCGCCCTCGGTGGCGGTTGGGCGTCCCTACTGGGCCGCTTGGTGTGTGTGGACTGGATGACACCTATTCACTGGATACTGGAGTACAATAAATCCGTATCCCCTCCCCCCTCTGCCCCATCCCCTCCACACCACCCTCACCCACTCACCCCCTCCACACCCACAGCCTTCTCCTTCCTTCCGCCTCTTATCTTCTTACCTGACACCCAATGACATCCGTCTCCAGACCTTTATATTTGTGGATTAAATGTCGGCTGACCGGTTGACTTAGCAATGAAGTTTATAGCAATCTATGAAAACAATTGTTTGAAATTCGTTGATGACGGTTAAGTCATTCTTCCCCAGTATAGTTTGTTAAATGCGCAATTTCCGTACGTAAATAAAGAAGCACCCGAGGTCATACAGTATTCAGGGTCATCCGTATTTAGACAATTCTCCAACTGACGTGTAGCACCCTAATTCTGTCTATGGACGACAAGGTGGCTGAAAGGGGTACCCGACACTGGCATATTTGAAAAAACTCGACATTCACACACAAATTCTGAAACTGAGGATCTGAAAAAAGCGACACCGAGACAGACGTTTGTAAAAACGAAACGGAATTCGTGAAAAATCGACATTCGACACGGAGAATATTGTTTTTCTGTATGTACGGATCATTCCTGTCTGAAATTAACAGACAACAGTGGACTAGGGTAGACAAATGGGCTTTATTGGTGGGAGTTAACCATTGCTACCGGCCTCCGCTAGAGGGATCTCCCTTTCAGCCGAATAGGTAGGCTGGCTGATATGACATGACAGGTCGTGGATTCGACTCTGGAAAAATGTCGTCTCCAAATGGTCGCGTATCCATATCAGCTTGAGAGGTAGATAGGTACATATAGTTTTTTTTCTCTAACCCCTGAAGCGGAAATCTAGAATTTCTCACAATGTACCTATCCGAGACTTTGAACTTTTAAAATTGCAGTTCCTAACTATAGCCCAATTGACCATTTGCCTTCTGTTGTCTCCCACCGTGTTCTTCCCAAGAGATGTAATCACTTATTATGGTTACAGTATGACTTTAACAACTTAAAGCTGCTTGTCGAGCTATTCCCGCCAAAATCTAAGCCCAGGCGACATGTATATCACAATTTGTAGAAAACTCGATTGTTTCATTCTATGAATTCAGAAACCTGATAAACATCGCCGCTTCGGCTGTGATGTGGCAAACGTGTCTATCCCGGGACACCGCGGGACTCGCGGCACTGCTACTTATAACATCGCGAAGCGCACACACGGATGACGTGTATCACTAAGTTGAAAACCTGTGGTTAACTTTTGGCAGTCTGGCAGGCATGGAATATAGCGACAAGAAATTTCTTGTTTGTATTGTGACCTCTTTAGTTCAGGCGGGGAAAGAGCTTGATATGCAACTTTAAACATTGAGAAAACAGATGCCGAGAAATAACACACTGGAATACGTTGGATAACTTTTGCAATAACTCTTTATTGCGACGTAAAAACATTCAGATGTAACGCTCAGTTTAACGCTCAGACACGTTTAACGCCAATATCGACAATGTATAGGGGAAGCCTCCTAGTGCATAGAGGATCACATAGATAAGTTACATGCAATGGCATCTCAGAATGCTGGATCATTAAAGTAATAAAGTAATAATTAAAGTAATTAAAGTTTAACATGTATCTCGTCACCGGTTCCTGCGATAATAATGACATAACAGTACGTGATACCGCGTCCGCAGTTCATATAACAAAAAAAGCACCGTTTGAATTTAAAACATCTGGCTGTAACATTATAATCTGATGATGTAAGCGCGCAAACGTCTAACCAGAGATTGAATTGTTTGAATCAACAAATAGTGTAGTATTAATGTTAACTTGGCATAACAGCTTCCATGCGATGAAGGTGTACGTACCGTGCCACTACAAGGGGAATAGGACATCTTCCCTTGATATATAACTTGGACCTCTTGCGGCACAGGAAATGTCCGAATGTCCGAAGCAAGTGTCGACACAATATTGCATAGAATATCTATAATTATCATAGTATATTGAAGCTTAATTTAACCTTTCCGGGTCAGTTAAATTCCACATCGATATTTTCCGAGTCGGAATATTCACAATCCGATTCCTCCTCGGAGTCACTGACGATGTCGCTAATGTTGTTTGTTGTTGGAATCCGAGATTGTTCCCGCCAAAACCGCAATCGTGTCGTCTGCGACGTCCTCGCCTTCGGCGGCCATTTTGGCTTTGGTCTCGTGCGTTTTTGATATGTTTGCTCAGGTGGTCGGAGCGCATGAAGCGCTTGCCACACTCGCTACACCCAAACCTCTTTTCGCCGGTGTGAGTCCGTAGGTGGCGCTGCAGCTCATCGGAGCGCGTGAAACTTTTCCCGCAAAAGAGCCAGTTACAGACAAAGGGGCGTTCTCCTGCGTGCCATCGCAGGTGCGCTTTCAAGTGCGACGTGTTTGCCGTAGACCTTAGCGCAGCCCGGGACGTGACAAATGTGCTGCTTCCGTTTGGACGGCAGCGTTAGAATTGGACGAATTCAAACAGTTCGGGCAGCGACAGCGACGACAGCGCCGCGCAGTGTGGCGATCAGAGAAGGCTTTGTGGGGCCCCCCGCCGCCGCCGAACATGCCGCTAACCTGCGCGTGGTGAAGTCCGAGGCCGACATCCGAGGGACAGGTGGGCCGCATATACACCCCCACTGACCCGTCGGCAGCGGGTGCGGGGTGCCGCTGTTTGAACGTATACTCCACCAGGGAGCCTCCGCTTCGGACGCTAGCGGCGGCGACAGTTGCTTGGCAACGGCGTGACCGGGAGCTGGGGCAGAGTCCGTGCATTCTCGCGTGATGTGGGTTGCAGTGAAGACCCAGTGGGGATAGCGGGTGGGGAGGAGTTTGGGATATTGGGGGACACCAGTGCATTCATAGCCTGTTGTTGAACGTCACGTGATTGTTCTAGTAAACTTGGCTCTGTGGATCTGGAGCTCGCGGTGCGCCGCCGCCATGTTGATATGCAAATCGTGCTGCGCGCGCTGATGGGACGCCGCAGCCATGAGGTGATGCGCATGCGCCAAGGACTGTTCGTGTAAATGTGCGACGCGTCGCGCTTCGGACGTCGCGCAACTTCCGCTGGCGATGACCATCTGCGCATGCGTCGAGGGCGCGGGCCAGCCCACGTGACCCGCGGCGTGCGCATGCGCCAACATGGCCGGCGTCGTTCCGGGGGGAGAGTAATCCTGATTTGCCGGCCCTGGAGCAGGGAGACGGGGTTGCAGGGGATGGTCAGAGCAGTTTAGCGGCTTGGGGTCTCTCGATGGGGTGGGTGAAGGCACTGGGAAGACGGTAGCCATCCTGAAATATTGAGAAAAAACATGTGAAATTAGGGACAAATCACCGATGAAGAACGCAACTATACCAGGGGGCATTATGAAAGGAGAGAAGGGGAGTGGGGAGGGGTGGCAATAGAATAGACGGCGCTTCGTGAATTTTCGATGGCATCAGTGGTTTCTCCACAAGGTGAGACGGGGGGGGGGGGGGGGGGAGTCAATAGCACGAATGGCCCACAAGCACAAGGGGGTCTCCCAGAGGGGGGGGGGTAATCTCGGCCGCGCCCCCCCCCCGATCGTTTATCCGCCACTGCACTTCTATGCTCAAAGCGGGGGGACCCCTGTATCAACCGTGTAAAATATACCTCACCTTGGGACAGGACATATGGTATAAATGTTTATTATGAAATATACTACGCAAGTTCGTGTAACAGATAGACATTGGTCTGTATACGTCTAACAGTTCTCTTGTAATTTACCTCACAACTGATTATCAGAACATTCTAACCGATTACCAGGGGCGGATGCAGGGTGGGCCGACCCGGCCCCGACCCGGCCCCGACCCCCACTTTTAGGGCCGAAATTTATAGCGAGCGCAAGCGAGCTCTTAAGGTAACATGCATGCATATTCAAAGTCCATTTCAAGCATAGGCCTTAGGACTTTCATTTCGCGTAACAACCCCCATGAGACGTTTTCGGATTCGGAGTAAATATCAGCTGTACATAAATATATTCAAGCAAAGAGAGGTCGAAGCCTATTATGTCATGTCTTTAATAATTAAATCAGCTGCCCCACAAAAGTAACGAATAAATTATTCAATGTTAACACCGGATGTATAATTTCAAATTAAAGTTAATTTATAAGCCGGGCCTAAATGTCTGTTGCCAAGCAGAGCGCTCTTGGTGACCGCCCATCGGCTGCTGTCATAGTGAGTAGTTGTGACGTCAAAATGGGAGTTCCTAAGCAACCGAATCATATGCCACAAGCACGTGCATGGTATACGTCATCCCGCCAAAGATATTCTTTATGGCAAGCCGAATGTGGGATTAATTTTGAATATTAATGTAGATGTATCCCCTCGGAATAACTGAATTAATAAATATACGCTCGCATTTTTTAGGTAGCACCTATCCATACTATCATTTAACATGAACACCGAATGAAAACCGAAACCGCCCCCCCCCCCCGCTATCCAGCATATCTATATCCGATCCTGAACCGCTCCTGATTACGGTCAAATTATGACGAACAACTCACTCCATAACATGTTAATTAGAGGGCCATAAAGAACACTTGCCTTGACTTGATAAACATGTTCACTTCTACAGAGCTATCACTTTTTGGAGTCAAATTAACTATCGTGGATATTTTTTACGGAACAAATCGGAAAATGTGATTATATTGACAGCTAAATTTGGAAGTCGGACAGTCACTAACTAAAATACATGTGATATCAAATCTATGGTAGAACCATATAAACAATTAGAACCACTATGTTATTCATATAACTTGTCACGATTACATGTAATTAGGGAATATCTCACGGGTACGTTTATTTATTATATATGCATCATATATATATATATATATATATAGCACGATAGGACGCTGCACGCAGC
>OZ025265.1:12640813-12713266 GCA_964019135.1 Arenicola marina
ACTAAACCCGACCGGTCCATATGCACCGCGTATAGTATTTGTTGATTCTCATAATAGCACTGATTATAATCTGTTATTACGGGGGAGGGCCCCGGGTGGGCAAGTTATCAGGGGGCGGACAATCTATATACACAAATAATTGGATTCGGCACTTCAAAGGCGGCACTGGACCGCCTAATTGTCATCAGTACAATGCTGACGTGTTGGGGAGAGTCTGGTCGGGGTGACGAGACCAGCGGGTGGTGGGTGTTGTTAGGGGAGAGCGGGAGTGGGGGTCGCGCTGGTGGTGGTGGAGGGAGGTGTGAGGTGCGGGTGGAGTATAGGAATGGCCAGCGTGTGCGGGGGGGGCGGGGTGTGATCGGGGTGGGGAGAGAGGTAGCCTATGAGGTGGAACGGTGGTGGGAGGGAGGGGGAGCGGGGGAGGGAGGGGCAGGGAGGGGTGAGGAACGGTAGTGGGAAGCGGGGTGGGGAAGGTGTGCGAATGGTGGTTGGAGGGAGAGCGAGAGAGAGGTGTGAGAAACTGGGGCGGGGTTGGCAGGGTTATGCTGGTGGTGTGTCTTGAGTATAGGAATGGTCAGTGCATCCGGGTGGTGGGACGGTACGAAAGAGAGGCGGGGGGGGGGGGTGGATGGGGGCTGAGGCTAGAAAGAAACGAGAGGGGAGGGGTATGTTGGGTGGGATGAGGGGCGTAATATTGGTGTGAGGTCGGGGAATAGCGTGTTATGGGTAGGTCAATATACCGCCAGCGGTTGTGTCCCCGCCCAGATCTATGTGCGTGAGACATGGCTCCTCCCCTCTCTCCTCCCCCTCCCCCCCTTCCTCCGCCGACTGCCACGTACCTATCCCTCCCGCCCTCTTTCTCTGCCCTAACCGGACCCACCACCGTGTGTTGAGCTGTCGACCAAGTCTCGCGGTGTCTCGGGGATCATAACGCGAGACCTGTTGTTGTGAAGCGGTGTGGACCATCGCAACGAAATGGAGAAAAGGGTGGTGTGGGCCCAGTTATTGTGAGGGTGTGGTGTGGGTCATGGTAAGGAGGTGGGGTGGGGTGGGTTATGGGGAGGGGGTGGGTGGGTCAGCATCCGGGGGTAGGTTGGTCTGGCTGAGGGGGGTGGGGTCAGTCATGGTGATGGGTGTGGGGTGGGTCTTGCTGTAGATTACGGTTGGGTGTGGGGTGGGTTGTGGTGAGGGTGTGGAGTGGCCTATGGTGAGGGACTGGGGTGCCGTGGGGTGGCTTATGGTTAGGGGGTTGGGTGGTTCATGTTGAGGGAGGGGTGGGGTGGGTTATGGTGCGGGGGTGGGGAGAGTCATAAATAAAGGGGGGGGGTGTTCATCAATACAGAGGTGGAAGCATGATGAGAGGGATTCTCATCATGAGGGTAGGATAGAGGAAAGAGATAAGACATTGGTGGGGAGAGGGGGGGGGGGAGGGGCGGCCACCTTCAGAGGAACACTGTGTGGGTTTTGGCTGAAGCCAATTACGTGCCACAAAAGCTTTCGCTTTCTGAAGGCCTCGCAGCTCGACAGACGGGAAAGCACATACCGAATCGAGCGTAAAGGAAACTTTTATTAAACTCCTCTTTACAGGCGAAAAGAATACAAAATAGGCCTTTTCTCGTTATCTGTCTCAAGGATCTTCCTTTTTTTCCTCCAAAAATGCAATTATTTTGGTTGCGTTTTTTTTTTTTTTTTCGTTTTGCCTCACCCCGAAGAACTGCTGTAGGACGTAATTAAGCCAGGTAAATGAATACCCCCGATACACGGGTTGAACGTATGTCAAAGGATGCGTGCGCAGCGCTTATACTTAATAGGACCTTACAATCAATTTCTTAATTTTCTGCGGACATGTTTTGTACAATTATTTATTATCGATGGATATAAGGAAAGTTTATTGTGTGAAAAAATAGAAAGATCTTCGCACTTACCAGCATCTGGTATAAACCTTAAATATTCATCTTTCTATATGCCAAGAAAAGTTATACATTGATGGGATAATTGAACGTTATGGTTTTGTATCAATATATATTTTCAAATTATTTTAATCTAAAACAATTGTAGATATACCTTAGACTATCTAATAATAATAATAATAATAATAATATCTCTATTGTCAGATAAAGAGGTTGCATGATGCCTTGTAGCGGTTAAAAGTACACACTACCAAATATGACAAAGGCAGAAGCCGAAGCTTATACGCTTTGTACGTGATTATGAAAATGCGTTATGGACACACACAAACACAGCTCCAATCTCCAGAAAATCTACACTATCTAGCAAAGCGCTATGAATCCTCCCTGTATCTGAAGAAGAAAAAACTTATTTTACACCTCAAAAAATAAAAAAAATGAGAGCACATGCATTGCCAAAGTTTTGAGTCTGCTATATTCCAGCCGAGCGACTGCATCCACTAGCGTTTTTAGCGGTAACCCCAGCGGTAGCGAAAGATGCTTGTGGCTCAATTGTAAATTTATCTTGTCATCTTGTAGAGTTTAATTAGCTTTCACTAATGTAAGTACCTTGTCTTGCGATGGGCCATGGAAGCGATGGTTGTGAGGGGAAGGGGGTTGGGGGTGGCGGAGGTGGGCTCCGGTAGTAATGGGACGGTTTGAGTTAATTGAGCGGGGGAGGAGAGGGGCGGGGAGAGGGGCGGGTTTGTTTGGATGGGAGGGAGGTGATGAGGCGTGGCATTAGCTTGGAAGCTGACAAAGCGTGGTCAAGTGTTCGAGCGCCACCGCCACCTACTGGGAGAGTTAAACCAATAGTTATTGCGGAGAACAAAGTCGTTCTTTAATGAGGCACACAATAGGCGTGCATGCTACATTGCACACCTCACGGCTGGACTCCGCTCCTCCCGTCTCTCCCCGCCCCTCCCCGCCCTCCCTCGTCTCTCCATTCCCCGTCCGTCCCTTCCCTTTCCCTCCCGTCCCTTCCCCCCCTGCCCCCCCCACCAGTGACCTACCCCCCCCCACCGTCTTCACCTTTGCCCGCCCAGCTGGTGGGGGCTAAGGGGGGCAGAGTGCAACGAGGGGGGAGGGAGGGAGTGGGGGGGGGGGGCGGCGGGCGTTACTCTTACCTCCTGAGGGTGAGAAATATACATGACCTTTGATTGTTCTAATGTTTATAGGGGATGTTAGGGGCGTGACATGGGGCGGCTTCTGGGTGTTGACAACGCCAGGGGGGGGTAGGGGCGTTGCGGTGTGGGTGGGGCGGGAGGAGGTGTTTATGGGCGTGGCACCCAATCTCAACGCTTAGTTCTTCTCGCCGCCGACGAGGGCGCATCGTGTTAATTGTCTACAGAAATGAGGATCAATTACCATTGGGTAGGTGGTTGTGTGAATAAGGGAGGGGGACAGGGGAGGGGGGGGGGGGTGACCCGCATAATGAGGTGTGAGCAGAGTTAATAAACTTACAGATCAGAGATAACAAGCTTAATGCGCGATATATTTGTATTATGCCAGTATCCTATGGAACATTTTACGAATGAACGTATTAATTGGAATAAAGCGTATTTAGGTTGCACTGTAATGACGTAGGGTAAATGGCCCGTTATGGAGAATTTCTGGTACTGCTGGTATGAGAATTATAATATAAATATAATTTCAACATATAATACGCCCCTCTTGTTACTTCTATGCTTACATTTATTGTTTAGATTTACATTTGTGGTTTATATGTACATTTTGTTTTTTATATTTACATTGCATTAACTTTACATTTGTTGTTTATATTTAAAATATGGTTTATTGGCATCTATTGTGTATATTTTGGAAAATTGTTCAATAAAGTTCTCAGGATTTCCAAGTTGCTGAAACCAGGCATAGCCAAATCCATAAGAGAGAAGTATGTGCTTGAGTTTAGAAACCCAGGTCATACGACCAGCTTCTGTCAGCCTAAATAACGTATTGTAAGTACATTTCGTAAGTCTGGTTTCAGGCATTCTTAACAATTTCACCCAGTATTTAACACAACTAATTGTACACCTTACCCTTAAAGGTAATTCACCGCACTAACCATAAACCGCTGAATTTGGTGTACTCCATGATACGCCCGAGACATATTTAAACAAAATCGTGTGCACACGTTCTATACAATCTTTGACGTCATCACCCCAAATTTCTGCACCATATGTAAGAATGGGTACTATCATTTTGTCAAAGAGATCAAAATATGTCTCTACCTCTAAACCACCACAGTTTTTGGAAATTTCTTTAATAATTGTCACTACTTTGCCCGCTTGGGAGGCGAGAGTCTTTTGAGCCACAGACCACATCAATTTAGAAGAAAATATGATACATAAGTATTTATAGTAAGACACAACCTGCAGAGGTTTTCCCTTGTAGTACCATTTTTCATTGCTTCTCAAGGGTCCACCATTTCTAAATACAGTAATCTTACTTTTATCCACATTGATTTGCAATACCCATTTGCTACTAAAATCTTCTAAAAGGGTAATTGACTGCGCTTACCAGGACTGGCGGAGTAAGACAGACCTGATGAATTGTAAAGAGTATAAGAAGTTGCTCATAAGCGAACCATACTTGTGTCTTCTCGAGGACTTCAGACTACGGCAGATCTTAGCCACATTCAGATGTAGGGTGCTATGGACAAGTTCGTACTGCAGGGGAGAAATCTGTAAATATTGTTTACAACATGAAATTATTTCTTCTGTTGACGAGTTCCATATTTTAATGAAATGCCCATTGTATGACAAAATCCGCAATAATTATTTTCCTACAAGATATTTAACGATAACTGATATTAAGAGTTTTTTTATGTATTATGACATCCGAGGAAAAAACATGTCTAATTTCATTAGCGAGGTTTATATAAAAAACATTCACTATGTATGATAAAAGGTTTAGCCTAATTCTCTAAGTTCGTCTTAGTCCGTTGCATGTTATTTTTGTGTTCTGTATTTGTACGACGGGCCTGGTGCCTGAAGTTACCAATAAACTATCTATCTATTGTTCATATTTACATTTTTTTGTTTAAGTTTACATTTGTTGTTTAATTTTACATTTGTTGTTTAATTTTACATTTGTTGTTTATATTTACATTTGTTTATGTTACATTTCTTATTTATCATATTAAAAATACGGTTTATTGGCATTTATTGTTTATATTTACATTTGTTGTTTAATTTTACATTTGTTGTTTATATTTACATTTGTTGTTTATATTTACATTTGTTTATGTTACATTTCTTGTTTATCATATTACAAATATGCTTTATTGGCATTTATTGCTTATATTTACATTTGTTGTTTATATTTACATTTGTTTATGTTACATTTCTTGTTTATCATATTAAAAATATGCTTTATTGGCATTTATTGTTTATATTTACATTTATTGTTTACAGTTACATTTATTGTCCATAGTTGCATTTATTTTTGAATTTTTATTCATTTTATTGTCATCAAATGAGTGCTTTGCGGTCATCAAAGATACAACATTTTATATCCTATGCTAGTTCCCTAACGTGGAGAAGCTGAAGTCGACTGCCTACACGGTCACTCCACCCACAGTGGATCGATCCCCTCGAAATCCTGAAACTCTTCTTGAATGCTGATCTCTAAATAATGTTCAGATAGCCAAATGTTGCACTTAAACAGTTGCAGGAAAGTGGTCACCTAGTGCCAGCCCCTTGTGGTGGGGGGGGGGGGGGGCCCTGCATTATTACAGTGGCGGGGGTGTGCCGCCCAGGCCATAGAGAGCATTTGGAAAGAGAGAAAAGTGCGCGATTTTGTGGCCATTGAGAGAGGATTTGTTAAAAAGAGGATTTTGTTAAAAAAAGGCATCTAAGAAAAGAGGGGTGAAAAGGGGTCCTATGGGCGACACTTATGTATCTATGTAGTCTCCCGCCCCCCCCCCCCCCCCCACCTCTCGTCTACCACTCCTCTGCTCGCCATCGTAAGGAACACAGTGGTTACGCCTCTATGTCAACAATGGATAGCGCTTTCACGGTCTCATCACAGTGTCACGCGCCTTCAACCATAGGTGATGACGTCACTTCCAAGGTACACATCTTTGTCAAACCCCGAAGTTGTAACAGAGGATTTATAATGATAGTGAAAGGCACTTGGAACGAAATAATAAAGCGTTAGTGGAAACGCGAGCGCGTTCAAAATTCAAAGCATATTTTATTGCCAGTGAGCAATATAAATGGCCCATTGCAAAATGTTTGCGGTGTAGCGTCAACTCCCATAGCTAGGAAGGGTGCAGAATTTATGGAACGGTAGTGGGGGAGGGGGCACATATTGCAGACGCCTGGAAAGGTGACGAAACGGAAGAGGGCATGGGGGTGGGGGGGGGGGGGGGTTGTGGTGGGGTCACCAAGTACACAAGTTTTCTTCTACACGTTTTTCTTGAGCGTCGTGTTACGACATGACGTATGCAAATGTCAAAGACACTCAAGCTCTGTATGAAGATCGCTTTTTGGACTTGACGGCAAGATGACTAATCATATAGTTTGCAAACGCAAAAAAGTGTGATTTTAGTTGGAATATGTTCTCCGTTCCTGCTTTAACCTATACGGATTTAAGGCCTGATATTGCGAAAAATGCCACAAACCTGTATGATTGGGAGGGGAGCGTCTGGCTCGAACACCCCCCCCCCCCCGCCGTTCCCCCGGCGTCACCTCCCATCTATTTTAAACTCAACGGATAGTTGGGGGTCAACTTACTATTTCGCCATGACGCCGCTTCCTTTTGGGGACAGTAAGGCCGTGTATCGAGAAATTCGAGAAAAAACCAGATGCGGATAAGGTAAAGTAAGAAAAGTATCTACAAATTATGAAGCATATATGTTTTATATATCGTTGAGTCTGTAAAACAACAATGTCAACATAAAACTGCGCAGACTATTTTATCGCGCGCGGACGTCCTAGCGAGCCGCGGTCAACATCACACAGAATACCGAACAGCGAACAGGCGCTAAAAAAACCTTGCGACCGTGGGCGCTAAAAAAAAATGCGACCATGGGGGTCCACGCCGCGTCAGATAGCGTTCTTACTCAAAAACAGGGGGAGAGGGATTCCACGCCTCAGATGGCCTAAATTTTGCATTGGAAAAGCGGGGGGAGGGGGAGGGTCCGGACCCCTGGACCCCCCCCCCACTCCCCCCACTGGATCTGCCGTTGGTGCTGTTGACCGACAATGATCAAATAACCTGACCTGATGGGGTATCTGTTAATAAGTGTGATTACAATGAAAATATATCAACCCTTCCACTACCTCTTCAAGCCTTACCCTTAGCGTAGTCGATGAGCTGCTCAGTTCACATCAACCTGTTTGGACACTTCCATCTGAATGGGGCGAACCCTATCTTATTATTCCGGCAAATGCCTTGGCCCACCATACAGCCTTCATGTACACAAAAGTGGCACAAAACCACCAGGCCATGGACAGGGACATGAGATCTTTATCCTGCGACCACACAGACATGGCCACTGCGGAGTGCGAACCACCGACCCACGTGCCGCTAGGCTCTCTGGTGGCCAGAGCACTCAATGCGAGCGCTCTAACCCACTAACCTATCGAGGCGGCCCCAGGCAACCGAATGAAGAGGGATATGTATGTAGGATTCGAAACCGCAAACTGGGAATACAGCGATTTTCTACCCTTATGCGGCCTTTTAAAATTATTGAACTACAGTTACGTATACTGGATATATGATGTGATGTTCGCTGTGCTAAGTATGCGAGAAATAAAAGTATATTTCACATTATAATGTAACAGGACAGAACGGCAGCGACACATGCCAGCCCTGATGACTTGTTTCCAAGTCAAAGATTAAAACTGTTTGTTCCAGGGCAAAACACTGTTTTAGTGACTTTTTTTTTTAGGCTTTTTTTTTTTTTTTACGCGCTGTATTTTGGCTCAAGCATATGTTATAGGGATAAAATCTATTTTTCTGTGGGCGAAAATAGATAGATGGTTGAAAAGAACACAGTTACGGAGAATGGTTCTTTAAGCAGCCATAATTGTGGGTGCGCCTATCTGTGTGTCATAAAATGGTGGAACCCGGAGCTTATCAAAATGAGATTAAAGCGCAACATGTTAACACATGGCATGAGAACGCTGAAATAATCCTCGTCGAAAGGCGCATGTATGAAAAATAAACACGGGGTATTATTATATTGTTAGTATTAGAATGGCGGAACCGTGTCGAGCCTACGATTAAAGAGTTTGGGAGAGTTTCTCCCATGCGTCCCTCCCACGTCTGTCGACTTACGCTGCATGGCTGATGCCAGACCCGAAATGCCGTCCGAACGACGGTGCAAGCCTGATCCGCATGCTCCAGAACCTGCATCCCGCCTGCCTCCTGCCGTGTGTGCAGAGTGAAGTGGCTTGAACGTGTCTTTTTTGTGTTGAGTTAAACAATCTTTGATCTTCAAAGTTAACGAAATGTTCACAGGATGCGAGCTTCTATCGACGTCTGCCTTGCGGGAAAAGCGCGGGAAACTACGCCCGGGCGCAGACGACGCCTACTTGAAACCGCGGCGCAGCTTTGAAGAGAGGACGGTGTTTGATGGTATTTTAAGCCGTATTTCACACTCAGCTAATTGGCACTTATATGTTCTTAAAGCCGCTTTATTGTCTGTAACTTATGTGCTTGGCTTACTTTCTTTTTTTAGAGGGGTATTCAGCCTTTCTTTATGGTCAAACTCGTTGTTAGGCACTTCTGCGGCAAAACTTACCAAAATGGCGCTGTTTGAGTTCACTTTATGCAGAGCATAATATTAGGGGGTTTGCGGTGGTTGGGTGGTTCTTGTAGTTGTTCCTGGCACAACCCACTTCATTTCTGCCGGCAACACCATATTGATCGGTAACTACCACCCCCCGCCCCCCCCCCCCCCCACCTCCCCTACCCCCGCTAAAAAAAAAGATCAAAAACCCAAACTAAAACCCTATAAGTTTGTATCACCGATTGGTTGTGAGAAGAGCCACATCAATAGTGCGGAGGGAGTGTATTGGAATGGCCGTTGATAAAAACAAAATCCTTTTCCCGCGGTTTCCCTGGTATTATTATCAACTGGCAGGTATTCCAATCTGATAGCGCTGACGTGAGTTACGTCACATTTGAAGTCTGTTTTCGACGCCCAATCAACAGTATATAAAAAGAACCAAGAATTCGCTGCAGGTGCCCGGGAAGGAGTGGATGGACGAGAGATTTAGACATCGTCGTGTACCCACCGCGCCAGAAAGTCACAAGAGATGGTTGTATATTCAGAACGCGTTAACCACTTCTGTTCATATCGCGTCAATGGGAGAGGGGAGCCATGTCCCTGGGGGTAACTCTCTACTCTTTGCGCAGAAGGACATGACCACAGCGGGGCGCGAACCACCGATCCACGTGCCGTCAGGCTCTCAGATTGCCAGAGCACTCAAGGCGAGCGCTCTAACCCACCGAGCTTTCGAGTCGGCCCCAGCCTCAAGATATAATGAGATGAAAACGACGCACTCCCAGACATATACACTGGCTAGGGAATCGATCCCGGTGACATCAACCCTGGGGTTAGTTCACTCACTGAGGTGTTGTGACGTTTGCTTATAAAATTGTGACAATTAAAACTTGTATAGCCCTTGCACTGAAGGGCAGAAAAAAAATGAATTTGATAAATAGATTCCCAACACCATGTTAATAGTAGGCTTAATTAAGTAGTGCTGACTTCCGTTTTTCGTCCACTAATAATTGAATTAATCGTTAAATGAACATGTCAAATGCAGGATTTCGAGCTCGGTAACTCTTTGTGAAACGACCCCCGGGTCGGGCAAGGTTGGGGGGTCAGGTTTGGAGGGGTGGGAGGTTTGTTTGTCGGTCAGAATATTTTCAACGCGAATGTGCTAGAGAGGACTACCCACGATATAAGGCATAATGTGGGTGGGTGTGAGGGGAAGGTACAAAGAGGGCGGGCAAAGCATCATGGCTTTATTTGATTAATTACTGGGGGGGGGGGGGGGGGGTAGAAGGGGCTGTTTTTCTTTTGTTCAAAATCAGAAATCCGGGATCCGTTCTTCCGCTACTCTACTGTGGGTAGGTGGCATATGGTGACCATGGCTACGCCCCCCCCCCCAACCTTCACCCACACGACCCCCGCCTGCCCACGCCAGGACCCAAGTGCGGGAGAGACTCAATAAAGAGTAAGTATTTCTCCCAATGCAAGCAGTGGTAATGCATGCGGCACTCCGCCAGTAAAACTCACGGCTGACACTGGATCACCCTGGATCCCTCTGGATCAGCGCACGGTCAGGTTCTGATCCTTTCGTTCCTTGAATCCCGCCTCAGACACTCTGATCTCCGGAGTTTATATTCGTGGCGGATTTGAGAGGGGATCCGACCAACTTTACGTTTTACGTCAGCGTCAAATCTCGAACTCGAATCAACTTTCTTCTTCCTACGCTTAACATGATAGCACCCCCTCCCCACCCACCCCTACCCCGACCACCGCCTCCACCCTGCGTTCGATCTCAGTAGTTTTAACTATCGCCCTTTACCCCCCCCCACCCCCGTCGCCCGCGCTCTCTTCTCCCACCCGAGCCCACCTCATTGCACTCTACCCGCCCCAAACATCACCACCCATACCCCGTCCCCTCCACCCCCAACCACACACAATACCTACCGGACCAGATGCACAGAGCGGCGGGGGAAACCTAGCTATATCCTGGCTATGCCTACCTTCCGGGGGTAGCTTGGCATCTCTGATATTTGAGGTGAGTTGGCCCGTGGTTACTGTTTGTTTGTGCCCCGAGGGCAAATGTAGCCATCCACAGCCTTCTGGAACCTTCTGCTACTGTTTACGCCATTCTGACCTCCGGTAATCACAAACTACCGACGTATTTTGACACACCCTTTACGTTGTGCATCGCTTCCGCCTCTGGCGCAGTACATATGTCATCCCGCGGCCGATCCGTAACGCGAGGATTTATCCGCAATCCCATCTGAGGGTTCTCCCTAGCCTCGGGAGACCCACTCTGTTCCGCCGTTGGGTCTCGGTTCCAGCCTGGGTTTCGCACGGGGACTTTAAAACAGAATAGGCGCATTTGCAAATTCTGAATTATCTGGAGGCACACTGGGGCTAAGTATCACATTTTTGTATAGATTAATCTTTTAGCTATCAAATTCTTCCAAACAATCAAAAAGATTGATCACCTGTATCTGTGTTTGCAAGACGATTTACGGAGCACCAACGTCCGAACAGGGCGCCATATTTGTTTTGCAGCATGCTGGTACCTGGTGAATGCAACTTGGTTCCCAGCATACGACTCTTCGCTAGATGGCGCTGTCAGACGGGCACTTTGCAGTAAAGGACAATAGCAGCGCCCTCTGTCACGGAGAATTCATTTGGAAACCAGGCTGCATCCACAGGCACCAGCACACGCCAAAAACAAATATGGCGCCCGGTTCGGACCTTGGTGCTTTGCAAATCGTCTTGCAAACACACACATACAGGTGATCAATCTTTTTGATTGTTTGGAAGAATTTGATAGCTAAAAGACTAATCTATACAAAAATGTGATATTTAACCCCAGTGTGTCTCCAGATAATTCAGAATTTCCAAATGCGCCTATTCTGTTTAAAAATCTCCGTGCAAAACCCAGGCTGGAACCGAGACCCAACGGCGGAACAGAGCGGGTCTCCCGAGGCTAGGTTCTCCCCAGCTCAGATGAGCAAGCAGGCTAAGCCGGCTGCAGGTCAACAGGTCGTGGGTTCGAACCTGATTCTGGGGCGAGTATTATCTATCCCCATTTCATTGTCCATTGAGATATCTTGTTTTCGCGTTTCCTTCGAGCTGCTCTCCTCACCACCAGGTGCCTGGAAGGGGTAAATGGCGACACGCGACACAGGTATTTTTGAAAAATCGACCTTCGACATTGACCCCCAAATTCCGACACTGAGAATCTGAAAACTAAATCGACACAGAGTTTTGAAAAAAAACGACACTGAACTTCGACACAAAAATCGACATTCGACACTGAGAATTTTGAAAAATCGATACTGAACATTGTACCCCCCTTTTCAGACGCCTACCGCCAGTTTTGTTCCCTGTCTGAGCCAGTTTTCAGTGATCAACGCCACCAATGTTTTCATATAATTCTGTTTTCGACGCACCAGATGTTAAATGTAGCTGACATCAACACATGCTATTTAAAAAAAAAGTTATATATAGAAAGTGAACAAAGAGGTTGTAAATTATCTCTAACCGTACTGTACGTGTATCGCTATGTGTTCATGATGCCTTCATTTTTGTAACATTGTTTGAACACTGAGTAAATTTTTTTCGATGTTTGATCTACATAATTTATTTTCTCCATGTCTGATCCACACCATTAATTTGCTCCATGTCTGATCCACATCATTAGTTTTTCCATGTCTGACCCATACCATTAGTTTTCTCCATGTCTGATCCACATCATTATTTTTCTTCATGTCTAATCCACACCATTATTTTTCTCCATGTCTAATCCACACTATTAGTTTTCTCCATGTCTGATCCACATCATTATATTTCTCCATGTCTAATCCACACCATTATTTTTCTCCATGTCTAATCCACACCATTATTTTTCTCCATGTCTAATCTACACCATTATTTTTCTCCATGTCTGATCCACACCATTAGTTTTCTCCATGTCTGATCCACATCATTAGTGTTTCCATGTCTGATCCTAACCATTAGTTTTATCCATGTCGGATCCACACTGTTGGTTTTTTTCATGTCTGATCCACACCATTAGTTTTTCCATGTCTGATCCTAACCATTAGTTTTTTCCATGTCTAATCCACATCATTAGTGTTTCCATGTCTGATCCTAACCATTAGTTTTCTCTATGTCTAATTCACAGCATTAGTTTTCTCCATGTCTGATCCTCAGTTCCCTCCATGTCTGATCCTCAGTTCCCTCCATGTCTGATCCTCAATTTTCTCCATGTCTGATCCTCAGTTCCCTCCATGTCTGATCCTCATTTTTCTCCATGTCTGATCCTCAGTTCCCTCCATGTCTGATCCTTAGTTTCTCCATGTCTGATGCTCAGTTTCTTACGGGTCTGATCCTCAGTTTTCTCCATGTCTAATCCTCAGTATCCTGCATGTCTGATCCTCAGTTTTCTCCATGTCTGATCCTCAGTTCCCTCCATGTCTGATCCTCAGTTCCCTCCATGTCTGATCCTCAGTTTTCTCCATGTCTGATCCTCAGTTCCCTCCATGTCTGATCCTTAGTTTCTCCATGTCTGATCCTCAGTTTCTTACGGTTCTGATCCTCAGTTTTCTCCATGTCTAATCCTCAGTATCCTGCATGTCTGATCCTCAGTTTTCTTCGATGTCTGATCCTCAGTTTTCTCTATGACTGATCCTCAGTTTTCTCCATGTCTAATCCCCAGTATCCTGCATGTCTGATCCTCAGTTTTCTCTATGACTGATCCTCAGTTTTCTCCATGTCTAATCCTCAGTATGCTGCATGTCTGATCCTCAGTTTTCTTCGATGTCTGATCCTCAGTTTTCTATATGACTGATCCTCAGTTTTCTCCATGTCTAATCCTCGGTATCCTGCATGTCTCATCTTCAGTTTTCTCCATGTCTGATCCTCAGTTTTCTCAACGTCTGATCCTCAGTTTTCTCAACGTCTGATCCTCAGTTCCCTCCATGTCTGATCCTCAGTTTTCTCCATGTCTGATCCTCAGTTCCCTCCATGTCTGATCCTCAGTTTTCTCCATGTCTGATCATCAGTTTCCTCCATGTCTGATCCTCAGTTTTCTCAACGTCTGATGCTCAGTTTCCTCCATGTCTGATCCTGTTTTCTCAACGTCTGATCCTCAGTTTCCTCCATGTCGGATCCTCAGTTTTCTCCATGTCTGATCCTCAGTTTTCTCAACGTCTGATCCTCAGTTCCCTCCATGTCTGATCCTCAGTTTTCTCCATGTCTGATCCTCAGTTCCCTCCATGTCTGATCCTCAGTTTTCTCCATGTCTGATCCTCAGTTCCCTCCATGTCTGATCCTCAGTTTTCTCCATGTCTGATCCTCAGTTTCCTCCATGTCTGATCCTCAGTTCCCTCCATGTCTGATCCTCAGTTTTCTCCATGTCTGATCCTCAGCTTCCTGCAGGTCTGATCCGAAGTTATCTCCATGTCTGATCCTCAGTTTTCTCCATGTCTGATCCTCAGTTCCCTCCATGTCTGATCCCCAGTTACCTCCATGTCTAATCCTCAGTTTTCTCCATGTCTGATCCTCAGCTTCCTGCAGGTCTGATCCGAAGTTATCTCCATGTCTGATCCGAAGTTTTCTCCATGACTGATCCTCAGTTTTCTCCATGTCTGATCCTCAGCTTCCTGCAGGTCTGATCCTAAGTTATCTCCATGTCTGATCCTCAGTTTTCTCCATGTCTGATCCTCAGTTATCTCCATGTCTGATCCTCAGTTTTCTCCATGTCTGATCCTCAGTTTTCTCCATGTCTGATCCTCAGTTTTCTCCTCGCCTGATCCACACGACTGTCCTGCGGCTTCCTCTGTACGTCCTCAGATCTATTCACATTTCGACCGCGCCTCTTGCTCTCGGAGCATACGGCTCGTCAACAAACAAGACATAACATGAACGGTTCATGGCTTTTAAAACAGCCGAACTTTACACATCGTTATGTCATACACGCCTTGTGAATTCAAACAGATATTAGTAAGATTTAACACCCTATTATGTAGAAAGGGACCACACAAGTATAAAAAAAAGCTTCTCAAAATGTCCGCCCGTGACTTTGAAATCAATTTCAAAGTTCAAGTCACATCAAATTTTACATGTGTTTTTTTTTAATTTTACATGTATCTTTTTCTTTTACTTATTTTTTTTTTAATTTACGCAGTAATACATAATATTTCATGTCGTAAACGTGTGTTCACAAGAGAGAAAGCATTACATTAGAAAGCGCGTGCCTCGATATGCGTTTTCTCTGTGTGGCACAGCGGCCATATTAAATCGTCATGAGTCACCCACAAGCGGGATAAAGGATAACCGCGTGGGGATCAAAGGTAGGGATAAGCGATAACTTCTGAGGCGCCGGACTCTGAAGCCTTTCGACAGCGATATAAAATACGGGCTGCGCGTAAGATGCCTGGTTTTAATTCAGCAAGGTGAAAGGGCGGAGCGCAGGGAATCTTTTTCTCATGTGTCTTTTTCTTCGTCTTATTCCTTCGGCGCTTGGCTGACATGTGAGCCACCATCTTTCCCAGGCAATATGGCGGAGTTTCGGCCTCCCTTCCCCTCTCCCTCCCTCCCCCTCCCTCGATCCTGTGATCTGGGAAATCAATCTCTGATGTTTGAGGGCTGCGCACCCCCTCCCCCCTCCCCCCCCCCCAGCCCGCCCTCCGTGGTCGACCCTCCCCCTCCCCCGTGCCCCCCCCGTCCTTCTCCACCCCCCACGCGGCCACCAAGTTCTTTCTACCATCCACCCTACCCCCCCCTTTCCGTCGAGCGAGTGAGCGGGTGGCTCAGGGTTTCTCTTTTTCTCTGTGTGGTCGCGCCAGAAATGATTATTTGATGGGCCTTAGTTTATGTGATGTATGCATATAGTAAGGGTCTGTAGTTATCATAAGAATTTCCGCTTGTATTGAGTCAGTAGCGGATCCAGCGAGGGGGGGGGGGTGTGGGGGGGGGCTTCGGCGGCTCAAGCCCATTATCCACAACCCCCCAGCCCCTCCGCCGCTAAAGCCGCTATAACCACCACCCCCTCCCCCCGTTCCTACCTTCCCTTGAAGCCCTTTCAATATGGGGGAGAAGACCTTCTCCACTAGCCAAATCACAGTGAAGTAGTCCAAATTTAGGGGTCTGGTCCAGTGTCCAATGTCGATGTTTCAAAATTCTCAGTGTCAAATGCCGATTTCTCACGACCTTCCGTGTCGCTTTTTGGCTTAGTTCAGTGTCGTTTTTTTTTCAACAAATCTGTGTCGATTGAACGTATTAAACGGACATATCATAGTATTATATAATAGTGTAAACTTGTATGAGCTTGTAAAAAAAGACTAGCCCCATATGACATTGTTAGTTTCACAGAACACCCTCTTCTCTTTTTGGCACTTCACTGGTTTTAAATTGTGTAAATTATATTTATTTTCCCGGAGGCCCAGAGCCCCAATTCTAAATCTTTATAAAATAGTTTGCATATTCAGCAAAAGCATGTCCAGTACGACAGAATACGACGGGCTTACACCAAAAAGTTCCCCTATTCGGAATGTGTGCTTCGCTAAGGAAATATTTTATTTTGACGCGGAAAGTGGATCAATTGGCCTTTTTTTTTAGAATTCTTCACGTCGCAACCAAAAAAGTTATATGTTTGGGGCTTTTTTGTGTGAAATTTGAGGTATATCATTTAACATCGCTCATGAAACTTCATGGTATTGAATCCATGTTATCAAATAAATACCGTCCTAGGCGGTCAAACATTTAGATTTTCGATTCGCTACCCAGATTTTGTTATATGTTATTGACAATACTACATTAATATTCCTATGTATCGGCCTACTATAATTTTATATTGAATACATATCGAAATATCGATATAAGAAGTGAATTCTCGCCGGCTGGAGAGACAGTCACATATACATTGTACTCATAGAACTGGCTAGACGGCGCCACGGTGATCCCGAGTACTGAATTAAACTTAATTAAAACAAAGAAAAAAAACACCAATTGCACACAAGTGTCTCAAAACAGCCACTGTGCGTCATGGGTAACGGCAGCCCCTACGCGTATGTCGGAGAGCGGAGTATTAGCACCATTAGCTTTGTACGTGTTGGTCCTAAAGATCTAAAGATAAACAGATAGGCCTTAGTCTGTGATATAAACTCCACAGGGAAATACCAGAGGGGGGGGGGGGGCGCTTTTCATATAAGGACTGACCCAATATACACATCTATTACTAACAGGGTTAAAACCAGGGTAAGTTGGTACATGTATCGGCATGTGTTTGGCTGCCACGACGGACTAAAATTAAGACTTGCATTCCAGGGGCCCTTGCTCGTTTCCTTGGTGACGAGATGCCTGTAAACATCTTGCAACAAAACGCCGATGTGAGGGATGTATGAAACGAATCGTTCCAAATCTATGCTTTATGTAAGTTACATGTATACGTAACTCTCGGAAGTAGTGCAACGATCCTAGTCGCTCACAAATCTGACGAAAAGGGGGTGGGGGTGGGAAGGTGGGCACACCCTAATTCAGAGGGGCATGAAGATACTTTTGGAGTTAAAGGGGTGGGGAGAGGCATGGAGGTAGCGCAAAGGACGCGTCATCCTCAGTGCATGTCCTGTGGGCGTTTACCTGAAATAATTCAGCTGAACGTTCGTATAATGCACGCTAGTTATGTGAACGCTCTATATGTGAACGCTCTTGATGTGAACGCTCTTTATGTGAACGCTCTATGTGAACGTTCTTTATATGAACACTATATGTGAACGCTCTTGTGTGAACGCTCTTATGTGAACGCTCTTTGTGGACGCGTTTCATGTGAACGCTCTTTATGTGAACGCTTGTTATGTGAACGATCTTTATGTAAACGTTCTTTATGTAAACTTTCTTTGTGAATGCTCTTTATTTGAACGCCCTTTATGAGAACGTACTTTATGTGAACGCTCTGTATGTGAAGGCTTTTTATGTGAACGCTCTTTATGTGAACGTTCTTTGTGGACGCATTCCATGTGAACGCTCGTAATGTGAACGCCTTTGGGGATCGCTCGTCACCCACTTAAGGCTAATTAAATTAACGTTCGTCTGTTGAACGTTCGACGTGACAGTTTCTGGGCTACACAGGTAAAAAACTGATACGAAACGCTGTTTATACGAAATCGGTTTGAAGTGAGATGTGGCTGTGCCACAGGCGAATTATTATTAAAACCTGGAGCTCCATTGTTCAATTACAGTTTTCGTGATGCGAACGCAGACGATTTATCGAAAGTAGCCGCCGACGAAAGCGCCAAGACGGAGAGTCGCGTTAAAACACTTTTAATCGAATTCATTATGGACGAACGACTGTTGCAAACAACGCGATGTCTCGAGCGGAAGGGTTGGAGCCAACAGGTCTGGATATCACCCTATCAGACGATGCACGGAGACAGGGTGGAAGAGATGAATTCAGGGAAAAAAGAGAAAAAAAAGTTATCGGAACGCTCGCGTGTGTTAGTTAGTGGCATAATAACTGGCTTGAAACAGGTTTGAATAGGAGGTCTGGAGGCTAGGGTGATGTATGGGGGTGAAGTGGTGGTGGTGGGGGGGGGGGGGGTACGGTAGGAGGCGGGGCGGGTCGGGCGCATGGCATTAAGAGGGGTTTGTGGTGAGATCTGTCTGGTGGTGGTGGTGGTGGTGGAAAGGACGGGACGGGCACCCTAGCTAGGCCAGCACCTAGGCCACGCACGGCGGCGAACCCACAATTATCTACACCTGTGCCCAGGGTGCTTTACCGGATGAACACTGCTCGTTCTCCCCGCTTTGATGTCCGGGGGGCTAAGAATTCCCTATCGCGGTTCTGTCAACACTTGACCAAAGCCGGTCTTTGTGTACGTAAGAGATCACTGGAGTGCATGGGTATCCAACGGCCAGATATGTAAGGCGATTTATCAAGAAAGCGCGATAGAGAGGGGGTCCTTTCTCTCTTGTATACGGCCTGAGTTTTGTCCCTTTCTTGGCTTTCATGTGGTCACCCAATAAAGAGAACTCTTGAGGGCGAAAAAAACGGATCCCCGAGGGACTTGAGTAGACATGGAGGCCATCTCTTACACAACGCAAAATTGCTCGGCGGGTTTTCTTTGCTGTGGATTGCAACTTCTTGGGTTACTAAGAAAACAGTGGCTGCTTGAGGAATTAGACGGCCTTTACGCGCCGGTAATAGAATTTTTGTAAAGCATGGGCCACGAAACAGAATAGTGGGCGTGGGTTGTACACCTCTTAAATGCTATCGGCGGACTTCAAAGGATAAATGTCGTCTGCTTATTTCGGGGTCGTTGGACTTTCCCGCGCGAAGGGGGTGTCAGGTTGCAATGCTCTGATCGCTCAGATCAACCATAACTGATCGCCGATGCTCACGGCTTTTTGATATTAACGAAGATCGATCGTCATCGATTTATCTTAACTGGTTAATTGATTTTGTAGCCAGCGAGGGGGAGAGTCTTAGGGGTCTGACGCATCGACCTGTGTCCCCCCTGGACGAGTGGCGCGGACCGTCTTGTTAGTCAGGTCGGCGCCGTCAGATGGCGGCACACTTCAAAGAGTTTTGGGGCCACCCGCCGGGGGCAAGGCTCCGCCCCTCTCCGCCCCCTTCCAGCGGCCTCTTCTCTACCCTTATTATCCCCTCGACACGTTTCAAGTCGATTGTGCGGGGCGCCGCCGAGGCCCCCGCCTCCTGGTCGGGCGGGCGGTCGGTCGCGCCCCACTCCTTGCACCGTCTGGGTCTCAACCCCACCCACCTCTTCTCACGCCCCCCCCCCCGACTTTTTCAAGCGCCCCGCCCCGCCCCTGCCGCTAAACCGCCGCAGTTTTACCGCCCAACAGTCGTAACGTCCCCGGTGTGGCTAAACCGTCCAGCCGCTTTAACGTCCCACTGACTTACCGCCCCACGGTCCTACCGCCCCACGGTCTTACCGCCCGACGGTCTTACCGCCCTACGGCCTTACCGCACCACGGTCTTACCGCCCCGCTGTCTTACCGCCCCACGGTCTTACCGCCGCACGGTCTTACCGCCCGACGGTCTTACCGCCCTACGGCCTTACCGCACCACGATCTTACCGCACCACGGTCTTACCGCCCCACGGTCTTACCGCCCCACGGTCTTACCGCCCCACGGTCTTACCGCCCCACGGTCTTACCGCCCCACGGTCTTACCGCTCCACGGGCTTACCGCCCCACGATCTTACCGCCCCACGGTATTATCACCCCACGGTCTTACCGCCCCACTGTCTTACCGCCCCACGGTCTTACCGCCCTACGGTCTTACCGCCCCACGGTCTTACCGCCCCACGGTCTTACCGCCCCAAGGTCTTACCGCCCTACGGTCTTACCGTCCCACGGTCTTACCACCCGAAAGTCTTACCGCCCCACGGTCTTACCGCCCCACGGTCTTACCGCCCCACGGTCTTACCGCCCCACGGTCTTACCGCCCCACGGTCTTACCGCCCACGGTCTAATCACCCCACGGTCTTACCGCCCCACTGTCTTACCGTCCCACGGTCTTATCACCCCACGGTCTTACCGCCCCTTGCGGTCTTACCGCCCGAAGGTCTTACCGCCCCACGGTTTTACCGCCCCACGGTCTTACTGCCCTACTGTCTTACCGCCCCACGGTCTTACCGCCCCACGGTCTTACCGCCCCCACGGTTTTACCGTCCCACGGTCTTACCGCCCCACGGTCTTACCGCCCCACGGTCTTACCGCCCCCACGGTTTTACCGTCCCACGGTCTTACCGCCCCAAGGTCTTACCGCCCCACGGTCTTACCGCCCCACGGTCTTACCGCCCCACGGTCTTACCGCCTCACGGTCTTACCGCCCCACGGTCTTACCGCCCCCACGGTTTTACCGTCCCACGGTCTTACCGCCCGAAGGTCTTACCGCCCCACGGTCTTACCGCCCCACGGTCTTACCACCCCACGGTTTTACCGTCCCACGGTCTTACCGCCCCACGGTCTCACCGCCTCACGGTCTTACCGCCCCACTCTCTTACCGCCCCACTGTCTTACCGCCGCACTGTCTTACCGCCGCACTGTCCTAACGCCCCACGGTCTTACCGCCGCACTGTCTTACCGCCCCACGGTCTTACCGCCCCACTGTCTTACCGCCGCACTGTCTTACCGCTGCACTGTCTTAACGCCCCACGGTCTTTCCGCCGCACTGTCTTACCGCCAGACGGTCTTACCACCACACTGTCTTACCGACCCACTGTCTTACCGCCCCCCGGTCTTACCGCCCCACGGTCTTACCGCCCCACGGTCTTACCGCCACACGATCTTACCGCACTACTGTCTCACCGCCCCACTGACTTACCGCCCCACTGTCTTACGGCCCCACGGTCTTACCGCCCCACGGTCTTACCGTCCCACGGTCTTACCGCCCCACGGTCTTACCGCCCCACGGTCTTACCGCACTACTGTCTTACCGCCCCACTGACTTACCGCCCCACTGTCTTACGGCCCCACGGTCTTACCGCCCTACGGTCTTACCGCCCTACGGTTTTACCGCCACACTGTCTTACCGACCCACTGTCTTACCGCCCCACGGTCTTACCGCCCCACGGTCTTACCGCCCCACGGTCTTACCGCCCCAAGGTCTTACCGCCCCACGGTCTTACCGCACTACTGTCTAACCGCCCCACTGACTTACCGCCCCACTGTCTTACGGCCCCACGGTCTTACCGCCCCATGGTCTTACCGCCCCACGGTCTTAACGCCCCACTGTATAACCGCCCCACGGCCTTACCGCCCCACTGTCTTACTGCCCCACGGTCATACCACCCCACCGTATAACCGCCCCACTGTCTTACCACCCTACGGTCATACCGCCCTACGGTCTTACCGCCCCACGGTCTTACCGCCCCACGGTCTTACCACCTCACGATCTTACCGCCCCACGGTCTTACTGCCCCACGGTCTTACCACCCCACGATCTTACCGCCCCACGATCTAACGGGCCCACGGTCTTAACGCCCCACTGTATAACCGCCCCACGGTCTTACCGCCCAACGGTCTTACCGCCCCACGGTCTTGGCGCCCCACGGTATAACCGCCCCACGGTCTTACCGCCCCACTGTCTTATCACCCCACGGTCTTACCGCCCCACCGTATAACCGCCCTACTGTCTTACCACCCTACGGTCATACCGCCCTACGGTCTTACCGCCCCACTGTATAACCGCCCAACGGTCTTACCGCCCCACTGTCTTACCGCCCCAGGGTCTTACCGCCCGACTGTCTTACCGCCCCACCGCATAACCGCCCCACTGTCTTATCACCCCACGGTCTTACCGCCCCACTGTCTTACCACCCTACTGTCTTACCGTCCCACGGTCTTACTGCCCCACTGTCTTACCGCCCCACTGTCTTACTGCCCCACAGTCTTACCGCCCCACGGTCTTACCGCCGCACTGTCTTACCGCCCGACGGTCTTACCGCCCCACTGTCTTACCGCCCCGCGGTCTTACCGCCTCACGGTCTTACCGCCCCACGGTCTTACCGCCCCACGGTCTTACCGCCCCACGGTCTTACCGCCCCACGGTCTTACCGCCCCACTATCTTACCGCCCTACGGTCTTACCGCCCCACGGTCTTACCGCCCCACGGTCTTACCGCCCCACAGTCTTACCGCCCCACTGTATAACCGCTCCACGGTCTTACCCCCCTACGGTCTTACCGCCCCACGGTCTTACCACCCCACGATCTTACCGCCCCACTGTTTTACTGCCCTACGGTCTTACCGCTCCACGGTCTTACCGCCCCACGATCTTACCGTCTCACGGTCTTACCGCCCCACTGTCTTACCGCCTCACATTCTTTACCGCCCCACGGTCTTACCGCCCCACGGTCTTACGGCCCCACGGTCTTACCGTCCCACTGTATAACCGCTCCACGGTCTTACCGCCCCACTGTCTTACTGCCCTACGGTCTTACCGCTCCACGGTCTTACCGCCCCACTGTCTTACTGCCCTACGGTCTTACCGCTCCACGGTCTTACCGCCCCACGATCTTACCGCCTCACGGTCTTACCGCCCCACTGTCTTACCGCCTCACATTCTTTACCGCCCCACGGTCTTACCGCCCCACGGTCTTACGGCCCCACGGTCTTACCGTCCCACTGTATAACCGCTCCACGGTCTTACCGCCCCACTGTCTTACTGCCCTACGGTCTTACCGCTCCACGGTCTTACCGCCCCACGATCTTACCGCCTCACGGTCTTACCGCCCCACTGTCTTACCGCCTCACATTCTTTACCGCCCCACGGTCTTACCGCCCCACGGTCTTACGGCCCCACGGTCTTACCGTCCCACTGTATAACCGCTCCACGGTCTTACCGCCCCACGGTCTTACCGCCCCACGGTCTTACGATCCCACTGTCTTACCGCCCCGCAGTCGTACCTTAGATCTTATTTACTGTTAATAAGATCTCTTATTGTAACACCCTGTAGCAATGATCCCCGATCTTAATGTAACACCCTGTAGCAATGATCACCGATCTTAATGTAACACCCTGTAGCAATGATCACCGATCTTAATGTAACACCCTGTAGCAATGATCCCCGATCTTAATATAACACCCTGTAGCAATGATCACCGATCTTAATGTAACACCCTGTAGCATTGATCACCGATCTTAATGTAACACCCTGTAGCAATGATCCCCGATCTTAATGTTACACTCTGTAGCAATGATCCCCGATCTTAATGTAACACCCTGTAGCATTGATCACCGATCTTAATGTAACACCCTGTAGCAATGATCAACGATCTTAATGTAACACCCTGTAGCAATGATCCCCGATCTTAATGTAACACCCTGTAGCAATGATCACCGATCTTAATGTAACACCCTGTAGCAATGATCACCGATCTTAATGTAACACCATGTAGCATTGATCACCGATCTTAATGTAACACCGTGTAGCAATGATCACCGATCTTAATGTAACACCCTGTAGCAATGATCACCGATCTTAATGTACCCCCCTGTAGCAATGATCACCGGTCTTAATGTAACACCCTGTAGCAATGATCACCGATCTTAATGTAACACCCTGTAGCAATGATCACCGATCTTAATGTAACACCCTGTAGCAATGACCACCGATCTCAATGTAACACCCTGTAGCATTGATCACCGATCTTAATGTAACACCCTGTAGCAATGATCACCGATCTTTATGTAACACCCTGTAGCAATGATCACCGATCTTAATGTAACACCCTGTAGCAATGATCACCGGTCTTAATGTAACACCCTGTAGCAATGATCACCGATCTTAATGTAACACCCTGTAGCAATGATCACCGATCTTAATGCAACACCCTGTAGCAATGATCACCGATCTTTATGTAACACCGTGTAGCAATGATCACCGATCTTAATGTAACACCCTGTAGCAATGACCACCGATCTTTATGTAACACCCTGTAGCAATGATCCCCGATCTTAATGTAACACCCTGTAGCAATGATCCCCGGTCTTAATGTAACACCCTGTAGCAATGATCACCGATCTTTATGTAACACCCTGTAGCAATGGTCACCGATTTTAATGTGACACCATGTACAATGATCACCGATCTTAATGTAACACCCTGTAGCAAGGATCCAGCACTAGAATTTATTCTACCTTTAAAGAACTCCGTGAATACATCGCCACGTCTGGTCGCTTTAAGGGGTGATATGTTACGCCTTCAATCTGATTGAATGTCATTATTGTGTGTGTTTAAGATTAGTTAATGTTCTGCTTCTGACTTGCGCATCATATGTACAAGAGGGATTTAATGTATAGATGATAAGCATTGCCTGTTTCCTAATTGGGAAATCAGAAATATGTTTAAACCAATTTATTTCACCCAGTTGAAGTGATCTTAATCGGCTGACACTGTTACCCGATCGTGATATCCTGTAGGTGGCGGGCGATAATCTAATCACCCATAATCCCCGTGCACACCCCCTCCCCCCTCCACCCCCCCCCCCCCCCTCCATACACACACTCTCTCTGTACCTAGCCTGATCCGCGACCCTAATTAACTCGCATGGCCGGCCTACCTTCTCACGCCACAGAGAGAACAGTTTTCTGTACAGGTTGCTAGAAATGATATGAACCTGCATCGGACAGATACTGATCACTGCATGGTACGAGACTCTATCAGGCAAAACTATGGCTGACCCGTTCGATCCATTTACCCCACTCCCATCCGATCCCTGTTTAGGGTCGGCCCGGTAGTTCAGTGGGCCAGAGCGCTCGCCTTTAATGCTCTGATCACAGGAGAGTCTAACGGTACGTGGGTCGGTGGTTCGAGCCCCGCTGTGGCCATGTGTGTGTGGTCGCAGGATAAAGATCCCATGTCTTTCGTCGCAAAGAGTAGGGGCTTACCCCCGGGGACATGGCTCCACTCTGCCTTGTCCAATTCACGCGATATGACCAAAAGTGGTTAAAGCGTCCTGAATATACAGCCGATACTGAAGTAGTTTAATATCCGTGACTGAAGCTGGAATACAGCATTTTGAGTACCCGAGAAGAGGCCTACTGTACCCCCAACACCAACCTCACCCATGTACCCCTCAATACCGGGGTCACCCCTTGGCCTAGTGGATAGCTCAAGCGAACGGTGAATGGTTCGATTCCTAGCTGTTCAAATGTCTGCTAGTGCAGGGTAATTAAAGATCCCATGTCCCTCTTCGCAAGGAGTGGGGGTTGACCCTTTCGGTACTGACACGGTATGACCTTGAACAGAGGTCAGAGTGCTCTACTTTAAAATCAGGTGACCCCCCCCCCCCTCCACCTTCAACCTAATAACCATTGGTATGATTCTGTATCCAACGTGCACTCCTTCGCCAAACTCGAGCGCCGCCACGAGCGCCCCCTGGCGAATAACGGTGAAATGAGAACATTTGAATGGATGACAATATGAGCATTCAGGTTTTCCAACAGTCTTACCATCCTGGGGCCGTATTCATAAATCATCCCTTTTGTCGAGCGATTATCAGGCTCAAAATTAAGTGTTCAGCCACGCAAGCGGTGGATTTTCTGAACTAAGAAAGCGCTAAGGTTATATTGAATATGATTTCTTGATTTTCAGCACAACCACAATTTGGTGACCGGCTACACAGAAACCGTAGCCATTCGAAGTAACCATTCATGTGAAGACATCAGAAAATATATTAATAAGTTAAAGCAATATATTCTGTTTTATTTTTTGTATTACCAACCTCTTCCCCATGTAAAATAAGTATATTCTGTCTTGAATTTAAGTCCTGAAAGCCTGTGGGCTACCTGAAGAGAAGCAATCTGGTCACCGGAGCAGAAGTTGGTGGCCGGCTTTATATCCCTACGCGCCTGTTCGCTGTTCGGTATTTTGTGTGTGATGTCGACCGTGGCTCGCTATCACGTCCGCGCGCGATGTAAACAAAGCGCGCAGCTTTATGTTGAAATTGTTGTTTTAAAGACTCTCAGAGATATAAAACATATATGCATCATAATTTTTTCGTGATTCTAAAATGTTAAAAATCTAAGATGGCGCATGTAAGTATATTGCTTTAAAAAACAAACGTAAAAATACCCGAAGAATAACACGAAGACAGTTTTATGTATATAATTGCTTTATTAGTTGCGCATTCTCATGATTATTGGCTCACAAAAGGTCAAGGTCACCAATGCAACGCAGGTATCAATCATACATTTGATTCCTGCTGCAGAACGGGTACAAGTGGCTCGCCCTAGCGAGCGGACATTCCATATTTTTTTCAGTCCCAGGTTACATACACTGCGGCTATCAATCTGGCTCACGAAGTGGAAGTAGTAGTTAGTTCGCGACAAACCGATTTCGACTGATCACTGTGATTAAAAAAGTATGAAAAATAGGACACCAGATAAGTACACAGACCCATTGCATTCATCCATAGGAGACATACTGGGAAACAGACTCTAGAGAAACCCATATCTTTCAACGGGGTTACCGTAAACACTTGAATTCACGTAAGGGGATCCGATTATTGCCCATGATTGGTGAAACAGGAACAAAACTACATTTGTGAATAGCGGATTTTACATATTTTATATTCCATTTAACTGCTTTGACGTCGGTATGATCTCAATATCTGTCCACGGCTTACTTACCCTTATTATATTAAGCATTATTTTAAGCTAATGATGAACTCGTTTGGTAAATTTCAGCATATGGAAATATAAGTTTTCAATATTATGTTCCAATGAATCATCACAGTTTGGCTCTGATAATAATTTCGTCGTCAGTGAAACAAAGAGGTTGACACATGGAAACATGGATCACTCCTAAACCATTCACGAGAGGGCGACACTGACCGCTGACAAACCCACCTGAACACTTGGGTCTGCACCACTCCAGCCACATTGGAGCTACTCTCACCACAATCGCTTTAAATTACTTACTCATATACAGAGATCCCTCAGCTTCCTAGAATGATCACTTCCACAGTTGCCAATCAGCAATTAACACTATGATAAAAAAGAGATGACAGTAAATTACACAGTATGTGACCTTCATATAGCGATGATCCGAGCTATACAGCAGCGCAACGTTACGTACGAATATGTGCAGTTTAATAACCATCGCTTTAAAATAATAATCTCGTCACGAGCTTCATTATATACCCACGTGTTGTACACACAATATATATGTATATATATATATAGACCATTATGTACACGCCTGACCAAGACCGCATGCCAGTTGTCATAGCAACAACACATACCATCCTATCATACAATCAATCAAGAACGATGCAAAAGTTACCTCAGACACAATGGTTGCCATGGTGACAGAAGGATGACGTCGTATGGCTTTTTTGTTTTTATACCTCTGCGTTCGTTCTGCCTAAAGCAGCGAACGCATTTAACTGTTTATGCAGTCTGCATAGGTTTCCATATAAACCGATCTGGCTTGCATGAATGCGTTTACAACCGTAGCTAAATCGAAGACCTAGGTGGTGGGGGGGGGGGGGGGGGGGGCTTTTATGTGTAGATATTGTGACAGAGACACAGAGAAGCGAGGAGCGTGTAATATTAATTAAAAAAACCCAATGGCGTTCCTTAACAAGGAATACTATTTAGGTCTATACATATTCGGCTATCTATTTTACCTATTTTAGCAGAGCGGGATGGGGAAAGACAGCAATGACAACAACGAACAGCCATGCTCGTACTGTCATTATCCGAATCTTAGACGTGTGAAGTGCATCTCAAAGAAGTCATGGAAACTATCTAAACTCAAGCACCTCAAAGGTTCAGCTGTTCTGTAATACAAAAAAAACTCCACTAAAATCACTTGCCGGTTTCTCATTTATCAGCGCCGGACTTTCTTCTGTCATTTTAAAGTACTTTTACAACTCGTACACCAGCACCCGCCAATGAAGGAAGGTTTGGCCATTCCATGTACACCATGTGTACTCCACATCTGCCCCAGTGACCTAGCAGTATCCGCTGATACCGCTCGTCCCCCCGTGAATCTGTCTTCTACAGCATCTAGTCGTCCTATCACAGGATCTAGTCATAACGCAACCATATATGTTGGCGTCGCTGGCCACACTTTCTACATACTAAATATCTCGCCGGAACGCTTGAGGAGAGCACACAATCGGAACAGGGCTCCGAGCGGATTGGCAGGTGACACACTGTTTCCCCGATCTCATGGACCCAGAGAGCTTTGTCACATACCACGTAGGTCTGCATATTAATTGTATGTAAGGCCTTATTTGGAGACATCGATAGTGCATTTGCCATGACAACTTTACCGTTTCATTGACCTGACGCGGCCAGTTTACCTGCTAAACTCAAATGTATCAATTCTATGCATTGTCGCTACCTATGTACAGCGGTCATATTCCATCTATCTATTTCTTCGCCCGCTTAATTTATACACAGCTTTCGGGTAGGACCCCGCAGGCATTCTATGATACAAAATGCTACACAACAACTACATTTTCTCTCACAGTCGTCACAGATGACAACGCAGGGAACGAGCCTGCGACGGATATCCGCGTTAAGCTGGTTCCCCTGTTAGTCTGTTAAAGACTTCCAGAACCATGGGTTAAAAAAAAATATACATATAACTCATAATAAAAAAGAAGGTGGAAGTTTCTGCAGATTATTATAAAACTAATTTAACACAGGAAACAAAGACAGAACAAAAAAACGAGTCGGAACGCGCCGATACGCCCCTTGGGCTCAGCATCGACTTAAAACATAATTATCATCATATCGCTATGATTATACATACAAACACGTGTTGAAAGACGCCTTATCTTCGCCCGTGGAATGAGATAGTTATTTATACCTGCCTGCCACATAACTGCGGGTAATCAACGACAATTCAAGTTCCCGAAGACAGAGATCGACCGTCAAGTAACCCTTAAAGCTGCACCCGTTTGATAGGTAACATCAACAAGTGCTATATAGTTTGATAACACGATGCAGTGTATGGACCAGAAGTCCGTTTCTCTTCTTCCAGAGATCGTGGTAAGCGAAGCCCATTCTTTAAGTCGTTATCAGTTAAGTACTAAAATGCTGTAACATTCAAAGCAATATAGAATAATTGGTTCCACAAATTAGAAAGTAGTATCAGTTACATAAATAAATGAAATATTTGATATCATGGCTATATGTGCTGCATCCGACACAGACTACAGAAGCCAAGCTAGTCGCTATAAGTTGATAGTATGTTAGTCAACAGCTTTATGATCTATGGCGTTAAAAGGTGGGAAATCGGTAGAATTAGCTTGTGACCTAAATCGACATATGCAAAATTGCTGACTTAACTAAGCTAGAATAAAACTTAGATAAGAGATCGGTCTGAAGATGGTAAGGTGACGTTTGTAGAAGAAAAAATGTAACGCAGAAAACGACCTAACGAAAGCAACATGCTAAACACAACTCTTTTCTACCCTACACTTTGGAAGCAACCAAAGCTATTTAGCACCAAAATGATACACAAATTTAGGCTGAACATAACACAAGTGTTCACCAAATTACAACCTATAAAAATCGACTTCTTGCCCAAGTAAAAAAAAAATGTCTGGCGGTCACCTCTTGCTTGACCTCTGACCCAGTTTCCGTTGAGTCCTTTTTCTGTGTATGCATTATTGATTACGCCCAAGCACGAGCAGACAGTGACAGACGGCCAGGCACATTCAGGTAGGCAACCAGTAACTGTTACATGTGCACAATCACATTTCCAATTTGGTGTGTTTAAGAATTACACAAATACATTATACGTAGACATTTAGTAGTGGACCCCAAAAAAAATGCTTCTGACCACATATGACGTCACAATGCGCATCCTAATGACGTCACAATAGGCATTGTTACCAATCACGACGCACATATTATTAGCATTTAGCAATATCGCGAAAGGGGGCCATGATAAGAGAGAACCCAAGAAAGAAGACCTAGATAAGCCATGGTACCGAAAACGAATACCTAGAAAGTACCTGACTGCTTGGATGAAACATGCGACATGAAACATTTTAGAGCCATTATGTTCACCACAACTATGAGATGAACATCCATAATAAGCGCAGATATAGCTGTAGGGAGATGGCTCATTGTGAGGGTCACGGGTCAGAGCTCTGAGAGCAGGGAGACAGCAGCTCGATAGCCCACTGGCGCGGTGTCTAGAAGGTCTATAACATAGTAATGTACCCCTTATGAGCAACTCAGGTCTTCGGCGGTGAGTCCCCTCAGTCTAAGGCACTGCGCATACCTCGGCGAAAGCGGCTCACGATACAATGCGTAACCGACCCCCAGGGGGCGACACATCTCACTCACTTATAGAGGCACAGAGGCATTTTACACTGCATGTTCCAGCTTTCCTCTTACCGTGCGGTGTCGACGCAAAGAGACGAATTACCGCCCGTAATAACTAACTACTGCGCCACTAAATAAGTTACGGCATCTTGTTCACCTCCACTACGGAATACACTGCGGGTTATTACACATGTAACACATTACATAACATGTAACATATTACACATTACACCCATACTCGAGCGGCGATTACGTGTGTGACCTTCATATCGTTCGTAGAGGTCATACCCCTTCCGCCGCTGAACGTTCAAGGACGAGTTGACCACGTGGCGAAAGGTTCGCTCTATAGTCCGAATGTTGTCTCACATGCGCGCAATGACGCAATGCGCCTTCATTTCCGGTGGCTGTCTGTACCACGTGTCACGTGTCCAAAGCCACGTGGTTGACACGTGGTTTCTACTTGGCGAAGGGGAATTTCTTCTTCTTGGTCTCTGACGACTGTTTCTCGAGTCGTTCCCGGGCTTTTCGCTCTCTTTCCTGGATCTTCTTTTCTTTCTCCACGGCCGTCTTCAGTTCTTTGAGGCGTTTCTTCAGCACATCTCTGTCCTTTCCGTTCGTGATGCCCAGCGTCTGAAAAGAGAGAACCCGTTGTGACGTCACCAGTCTCAGAGGTGTCCATCTAAAGGCCATGATACATGTGGCAAAGTTTCGGTAACTTTGTGACCGAAACTTTATTTCCGAAACTTTTCACTGGTGTATCTTGAAATGTTTCGGTAACTTTGTGACCGAAACATTGTTTCCGAAGTTTCAACATGTTTGAATTTGGGACACAATTTTCCGAAACAAGTTTCGGACACAAAGTTACCGAAACTTTTTAGATGTATCATGGCCTTAAGGGACATTCAGGAATATAAACAAGAAACTTACCTCTACCTTGTTACCAGAAGGGACAATTTGGCATAACGCCCAGCAACTTAATTCTTTTACTAGTTGGTACCATAAGGTGTATTTATCAATAGTCAACAGTAATAGACCCATTCACACTCCGACACTAAGCCCCGCCCACGCTGGAGTCATTTTTCTTTTGTCGTGAGTATGACAATCATAGCTTTGTTTGTCTGACTTGTTTGTCCAACCTAACGCACGTGGAAGACCTTGTTGCCCCAGACAATTGGATAAAAGCAACAGTGACGTCAGCAAACAATTGACATCTGGATCGGTCTATTATATATATGGGTTACCATAAGATGTATCTATCAACGACTAACAGTGAGTCCACCCCTACGCAGTACCATAAGGGACAGTCGTACCTTCATCTTGTTGGAGTCTATGAGCAGCAGTTGGTTGCCGTCGATGCCGCGACCCACGAACTGGCGCGAGTACTGTTCCAGCTCCAGGGCTGCCATCCACGTGCCGACCTGCTGTGGCGACCAGTCCTGCACGGGACTCGCCTGGTAGGACGCCGACCCCGCCCCCTTGTGGGGAGACGCAGAAGTCGTGCTCGAGGCCGAGGAATCCGCCTGAAAAAATAAATAAAACACAAATTTTCCAGATTTGTATAAATTTAGTTATTAATTTATTATTTTTATTTTTAAAAAATGTTTAGATTTTAATTTAAAGCTTTTTTACTCGCAGTCATTTCTAACTTCCAAAAAAATCTTGGGAATGAAATGGGTAAAGGGTTCGATGTTTTCAGTGTTAACCCCTTAAGAAATGTATGTCTTAAAGGCTACAAACAAATGCAACCGTTTGATGACATAGTACACAAGAAAGCCAGAACGACCAGATACCCTAATCTGACCAAAAGAGTGCATTAAAAACCATGCCTTTATAATTATTGCACATTATATTAGTAAGATATTATGAAATATTTGCAACATATAATGTAATATATTATATATTTGCAATATATTACGTAATATATTATATATTTGCAATATATTACGTAATATGTTATATATTTGCGATATATTATGCAATATATTATATATTACACAAAAAATGGAACCAAAATAGAAGAAAATAGAGCTAGAATCTTTGGACGGAGGATCGGGATTGGCTTGGACCAGAGACTATTGGTAAATGGGAGCATATGAGGAGGACACTCACGTCTTCCAGGGTGAGCGCGCCGGTGGTGAAGTCATAGGCCTGGGAGCGATTCTCGTGGTAGTGGTCCCCCACCATGTTACTACTGGTCAGGTCCGGGACAGACCCTGCAGAGCACACAGCACCGTAACACGTTACAAATACAGGCAGCCACTTATGGACACGGCTCCTCTATGGTGATCACAACTACATGTAATTCCAAAGAAATTGGGCGAGACACTTATGACCAGAGCTCCGCTGTGGTGGTTACAATTCGTTCTGAAGAAGCTGATCGACACACTTATGGCCAGAGCTCTGCTGCGGTGGTTACAATTAATTCTAACCCAACTGATCGAGACACTTATGGTCAGGGTTCCGCTGCGGGGGTTAAAACAACGATTTAGGAAGAAAATTGAGTACACTTATGTCTGCGGGTCCGTTGTGGTGGTTACAACTACTGATTCTAAAGACGCCCGTTAAACGAGAGTAATACTATTCTAGATGTTAAAAATCCATTGCCAAGACCAGCGCAAACGTTTAAAACCCATGGTCACTGATCTAAGGCAAACCATACTGGTGATCCAGTCGCTGTCTTATCCCTAACCGTTAAGGCACAAGGGGCCATAAACCAGATATGGAGCCAACACGTACACTTCACAAATACTATTTCTGTATATTAACCTACATAACCTTTCGTTTATTGTTTGATTTCCTCCAGAGAAATAAGTACTTTCTTTATTTAATAAAAGCCAAATACGTTTGTGAGTGGAACTTGGAGCACGAGTGAAGGTACCGTTAACATGTATCAGGGAAAGCATGTATAATCGTCGTCATAATCATTTTTCATTACTATTTTTGACAAATTTTATATATTTGTGAAAAAAAAGGGGGTTCTGTTATCATTAATCTTATCCTAAATGAATGTATGAAGATTTGACTACTCACAGGCACTGAATGTGCCACATCATACATTCAGGCAACATAACTACAAAAAGCCACTTAAAGTCACACTTATGACATTATATACCAACAATGGTATTTGGTGGTTTTCATTGATAATGGCTCAGCATGGATCAAGGCGAGATGCACAATCTCCTGCAACTCTAATATCATTAATTATAATAATAATATCACTAATTCTCTTTATTAGAAGCCAGATCCTTTCACCAACAAAAACAGGAATCTAAAAAAAACAAAAACACGACAAGTGCGTTCTGAGTACCCGCAGATGTGCGATGACTATAGAACGAAAATAATAAACCCCGCCTCAACGATAATGCAACATTCCTACAGGACTAAACGAAATGTACCTTGCAACCGACATCATAAGTGCAATCTCGTATAGCAATGCGCAGCCGTATATCAGCTACATGCAGTTACAACAAGCTGCGTGTGGTGTAATACCGTATTTTCCCGGATAGAAGTTGCGGCTCATATTTGTTATAACGAGCCTCGCCCGTTTGAGATGTAATAAAAAGTAATGGAACGATTTCCGCGACTTATATGCCGGGTTTTACGGTACTTTTCTACTGGTGCAAACTGTACACTTAAAAGTAAGACATAGCTTTTATATATATGCTGAAACTTTGTATTTTATATTATATGTATATGTTCATTTGAAGTGCTATATACATTGAGCCATATTCAGCTTGACAGGAGAATTAAAAAAAAAAAAGTCGAGGAGTGAAGTGGGGGCCGGGGGCGGGGGTGGGGAGAAGGAGGTGTCGTTTTAATTATTCCACCTTTCACTTATCCACACACTCCCCCTTCCCCTCCCCACCATATCACCGTCTCTTCCCTGTCTTTGGTTTTTGGTGTTGTTGTTTATGAGAGATTTATGAGAGCATGTTGAAAAACCGAAATCCTGCATCCGCGAACCACACAGAATTCCTGAGTTCCAGATTGAAACTAAGAACCATGAGTCCAACCTGCTAATCTGAATCGGCAAACTCCCTAACTGCAGGGATTTAATGGATTTATGATTTTGTTATTTGGTCCAGAATCTCAAATGTCACCCTGAATATTGCATTTGAATTCAGCGGTCAACAGTCGAATCCTCTTCCCCTGAGATCCACTGTTGAATCCCGCACGCGGGGAACTGAACTTTAACTTTGACTGGTAGTAATATATCGATAAAATTTAATTCGATATATATAGAGAGAGATAATCCCAATCCAAACTAGGAAGCGAGAGATGCCAGACTCCCGATGGTTACCGAAGAGGGTTGACAAGGGTGATTCATACCTGAGTTTAGCGTGGTCGTACCGTAGCCGGTGTCGAGGGTCTTGGAGGAGAGTAGCTGAATACTCCCCCCCAGGGCCTTGGCCCCTCGCCCCGACCCCGACCCTAACCCCGGCCGGCTGGGGCTGAAGTCGTTTGGCAGGACTTTCTTTGAGACCAGAGTCACGCCCGCCGCGCCTCCTCCGCCGCTAGGTGGCGCCTTCCCAGTAGACAGTGACGAGAAGAAGCGACTGGACGGCGCCTGGCCTGGCGGGGTGGGGTGGGGGGAGCGCGCGCCAAAGTGGGTCAAGGTCAAACACCACGTGGGTGGTGAAGAGATAGAGAGAGAGAGAGAGAGAGAGAGGGATGGGGGTGAGGAGGGAGGAGGGCAATAGAAACATAATGTTCAGACGTCCCGAGGTATAAATATGTCGAAATCAATACAAAAATCAAAATGGGGGGCGGGGGGAGGAATAAATCTGAACAGACTTTCCCGAGAGCATATCGCATGCAACATAACACATCTAAAAAGAAGGCCAAATACGGTAAGTATTCCTTGTTGATATGTTGTTAATGTCTTATATTTTCGGGATGGTATGAACATTCACTGCGTATTACCAATGTGATATGCCCTCAAGGTCAATCTATTCAGTACCAAGTTCAGTCATTTATTCCGTAACACACATTGGGCGCATTTCTTTGGGCCAGGTTCGGTATCCCGCCCGGGATATGCCTATGCCAATGAAATGCACACACCGTCTCAGATCTGGTGCACGTAGGGGGCACTGGAACCAACCTACTCTCATCACCTTTCAATCAGCCGCCATCTCCTCCCGAATGTCCCGTGCTGTTTTGAACGGGGCACATCGGCATACCGAATGGATGCGCGCGCACCCATGCCCGGGTGAAAGAAGTGTCGGGCGGTGAACCGATGCGTAATGTGCGTATTCGGTCCACCGCAGGGAAACACCCGGGTTACCAAAGAAATGCGCCCATTATTTGTAAGCGCTAATTATGTAATTATTCGCCGGACACCATTGCCAAATTAATGATGATGCCAAATTAGAAGTCCATTACTGAAATAAATAACATCAAAGCTAAATATCAGAGAAAAAAATGTATATTCTGTAAATACAAAACTCGTGGCACTTGATGTATCTGATCTATAAAAGGAAACGGCAATCTAGCTTTCTCATTACTCGTAACAGGACAGGTAACAGGACCAATTAGTCGTAAAAATTCCGAGATATCAAAATCCACACGAGGTATTAATGCAGAGGTTTATAAGCGCCTTGTTATTCCGAAATTAAAGAAAGTAGTGGAGACAAATTATTAATGGGAATCAGGGCTCGAGTCTATACGAGAGGGTGGGTCGTGAATATTTCTAACAATAAATCAGCCAGGGTTTCAAACAATGCCGATATTATGGTCAGTTTTAGTAACTAGAAGGGAGCTGGTCTCATAACGTTAGTTTGTTCTTGTTAGTGAAGTTATGTCTCCGGGTGTACGTAACAGCCCTAACTCCGTTCAAAGAATCTTATGGAATATCCTACATGAACGTAGATATTTGACAGTGAGAGGTGAAACACTGAACTCGCGCACGATGCCTGGCCTGGCAGAGCGCGCTAACCACCAGACCATTGGGATGGCCCCCAGTGGGGTGCGAACCCAGGAACTCCCGCACGATGGCTTTTCTGGCAGAGCGCGCTAACCACCAGACCATTGGGATGGCCCCCAGTGGGGTGCGAACCCAGGAACTCCCGCACGGTGGCTAGCCTGGCAGAGCGCGCTAACCACCAGACCATTCGGATGGCCCCCAGTGGGGTGCGAACCCAGGAACTCCCGCACGGTGGCTGGCCTGGCAGAGCTCACCCGACAACACCGAGCGGTAACCACTAGAACATTCGGGCGGCCAGGAATACAAATAATGACTGCGTCATACGACTTATTAATGACGTCATATGACTTATTGATGGCGTCATATGACTTATTGATGGCGTCATATGACTTATTGATGACGTCATATGACTTATTGATGACATGACTTATTTATGACGTCATACGGGCCATTCATGACGTCACATCTCAAGATGTCATATGAATTTCCAGTAAAGTAAACGTTTCCGATTACGTCGTAAGTAACGTTTCTCATATAAGACTCGTTAACATATATAGAAGACGCCTTTCTGAAATGACGTCATATGCACATTTTCCTTTGAATACATAACAATTGAATACGTATTACAAAGCAAAGCTGTTAGTAATTAAAGCTTCAAGCGGTCTGACCCAGGATCCCCCAAGCCGTGGGAGTCCCGGGCAGAGCTTAGTATTTTACAAGGCGTCTATTCACAGAAGGCATATCAGTGAGAAAGTATCTACACAAAATTTAATATTAAACTTCTTGAAAGGAACTCCACCGCAAAGAAGAGCGATGAAGTGTTAAGATCCACAACTTAACGAGTATAGTGTGGGTCATCTTTAGAGATGGGAGTTGTGTGTTAACTGGGATCAGGAGGGGCGCTCGTTTCAGCATTTAAGAGAGGTGGCTATGTCAGTGCCGATTATGACTAGAGGGGGTCATGTTACATGGTTTTTAGCATTGGAAAGTGTCAGTACTTGCAGCAGTTGACTACGAAGGGTCGGAGCATGTTTAGCATTACCACGGAGCATTTGATTATAACGTTACAAGGGACATTAACACATGGAAGACGAGCGGTGAAGTCATTATTTGTGTACGGCATACTATGTCGTACATAGTCGTATGTTAGTACTCAAAGAGATCCATTAGTACTACAGGAACACGTCACCAACTTTGATTACACACAGTTTGTACAAAGTCTGTACATAGCTTGTACACAGTCAAGTATTGCAAGCCGCCGCTCCCGAAGTAACACAAACAAGAAAAAAAAACAACATATGATCCCCTACAGGTACTCCACACACACACTAAAAATGTCACATCAAAATAAATATAAAACCAAAAAGCAAACCAAACAGAATTACAGCATTAAAAAAAAAAAGAGTCGCGATTTTTGCCACGTGTTCCCAAGAAGTCTCGTGATAATCCTACCTCCTTCCGGCCGGGCTTTGGCGGAGATGAGTGTTATGGATCCGGATGTCGGGTCCTCGGAGACCGGCGACGAGTCCGGGATCTCGGCGGACATACTGGAGAAGATGGGTTTGCTGGGGTCGTAGGAGGTCTGGGAGCTTGTGCTGGCGGAGTCAGAGTCGTCGTCATCTCTGAGACGCCGAAAGGGATGGAGTGGGGGGAAATATAAATAAAAAAATTCCATAGCAAAAAAGAAAAACAATTTTTAGTTGTTTTTAATATTAACAATTAAACGCATAAGATATTTTAAGTGTATATTTTTCACATATTTATTGATCATTGATGTCAGATAGTGTTTATTTCATGTTAACATAATCTGTCTTACGTTTTAATATTATTTATTTCATCTATAAATTACTTCTTTCATCTAAATATCCTTTATTAGATCTTTAAATGTAACAAATGCAATAAAAAAAACCTTGTAATGATACTATATCTTGTTACCTTCTTAAAAGTAGCACTAAAGACACCAGATAATACGATATTACATAAATTATATTAACTTCAATCGGTTTTTCCGTCTACCCGTGCCACACCAGGAACTGGGATACTAAATTACTGACAGCGCATAAATGTTCCCTTTTCACCAATGCTTTGCCACTTCATTACTTTATAACGTAGAAAACAGCTCCATAACTATGCAGAAACCAGCAATACCGGTTCATCCGGAAAAAAAAACGCTCCATTTTATAAAAAGAGCCGTATTGTCATGGCAACGACTTTATCCCAGCAGACAACCTGAATACCTAAGCGTTGTCACCAAGGGACGAAAATAGAACTCATTCACCCTAAAAGGCAGTTTCAGAAGCTTTTGAGAGCTCTTATTGACGGTAAAGTAGATACAAGTAGAAGTATAATATATATATATACAGCAGAACATAGGATGTTGCAAATACCTATAGAACTATACAGAAAAGGTAGCTAAATACGAGTAGATGGCGACACTAAGCCTTAATAACCTATTCAGCGCGATATACAAAGCCTATAAATACATGAAAACCATGTCCGGAATTCACCTTCCTATACCTTTACCAGTTGTGCAGTAACATGTGTAGTTAACTACTGGCATACCGCGAATAATTAACATCAGTACAATAAGAATCATATAACAATTGAAAACTAAAGCCTGAATCATCAATAAAAGATTTATCAAAGAATACCATGCGTTCTCATTGCCAGAAACTGTAACCCCGAACAAGTCGAATGGTGCAGGGTGATAAATTTTGAATATATATGATAATGTACGAAACTAAAATGAGCGATAATTAAGAGAATCTCTTCGATCTGACGGCTCTCAGCTTTATCAGACCATATTGCCCGGCTTCGCGAGATGGCGTATAAGGCAGAGAACAGTGTATTATTTTAAGTACCATAGGTCATCTGCGAGTATTTATTAAGGTTGGCTGGTTGTATATTCAAGACGCTTGGTTGTACTGGTCACTTTAACTGAAGCAGTTGGGGCCGCCTCGATAGCTCAGTGCTCAGAGCGCCTTGAACACTCTGGCCACCTGACAGCCTAACGGCACGTGGCTCGGTGGTTCGCGCCCCGCTGTGGCCATGTCTGTGTGGTCGCAGGATAAAAAATCCCATGTCCTTTTTCGCAAAGAGTATGGGTTAACTCTCCCTTCCTTTTACCATTGACGCGATATGACCAAAGGTGGTTAAAGCGTCCTGGATATACAACTAAACAACATTATTATATCAACTCCCGGGAGTATATTAAGAGTTGTCGAGTGGTCGTTATATTACAGTGAAAAGAAGGCCTCAATGATGTTAAAGTGCATCGAGAAAACACTTAATGTGTTAATGGCGTAGATGATAGGTTCATACAACATACGCCCAGAGATTAAATCAGAATAAAAGCCAAACAAATTTAAATACAAGTCAAAAGTTGGTGTGAAAAGTGTCTCTTATATGGGGACAAAAGTAAACAACACTTATTTGTCCAACGAAGTTCGAATAAGACGAATCGTACCCAATACTAGTCTAAATAGGACGAATCGTACCCAATACTAGTCTAAATAGGACGAATCGTACCCAATACTAGTCTCAACCTCCTGTTGATGCGGCTCATGGTGCAAACAAAGGGTTCATAGCTATCCCTGTACACACAAATGTAGATCTCCACCGGACATAAAAAAAATAGCCCATATATTGCACTTAACTAGAGCATGTTTACGGTCCATAGAGCGAGCGAAGGCCGGTACACGCACGGCCGACGGGGACTGCCCCAATTTCACAGGTCGCGAGATTACCTATCCTCGTCACTAGAGTCAGACGAATCCGTCGAATCCTCCTCCTCGGGTTCCTGGGCAACGGAATTTGGACCTGTCACGTCATCGATGGGCCTTTCGGACGTTAGAATAATCACGTGAGAGCTTCCACTCGCGTCTACGTGGTCGCCATGGCCACCGTCACCATTGACCGCCGACCCTTGACCTTTGTTAGTAGAAGCGTCTAACGAGGGTTTAGGTTTTAAGGGTGGCTTGGCGCCGGATTTCTGCTGCAGCAGAGGGGGTGAGTTCGTCGCTTGTACTCGCTCCGCGGCGATAGCGGCCACCGGCTTTGGCTGTGCCATTAGTCGCGCGTCCCCCCAGCCCCCCGGCGGCGAGGGTGGGCGATAATCGGGCGGCACATCGTCCGAGCTGGAAGAGTCCTGGTGTGGCAAGTGCTGAAGCTTTTTCTGCCTGTAATTGCTATTTTTCCGAACAGTGTTTTCACTGTAAAGCAGAGATAGGAAGAAAATAGGAGAATGACGAATGACGAACAGAAACACAGGGCAGACGTAGAGGAAGAGGAGAGGAGAGAGCTCAGGGGGGGGGGGCAGGGCTTATTAAGGGATACAACGACTTGGCAGTGCCAGGGGGATCCAGTTTGATGACCGGGTCATTCCATCCTTAAACCATTTAATTTTCCTCAGCAGTCCCCAAAAACTGTCCCCGTTTTCATAACATAACGCCGAAAGATGTCATACTTCACTCCTGAGTGAATTCGTAAGCTTCCAAATGCCACATATGGCTGTAAATATGATAAGGATTTTCCACAAATTTTCTCCGCCAATCAAAAGGCGAGAATGGCAAGATCACATCACGTGAGGATCACGTGACCATTATTTATGCAAATGGCTTTGAAATGCGGTCGACGACTTTTAGTGAAATCCCTGATACCACCGTAGCGTACGTAACTTTTTGTGTTTTCACAAAATGGAGAGTAATAAAAAATATGGCGGAAAAAAAAACAATTAAAAAACACAATAAAGTACAATAACGATTCTAACTGCATTAAGAATGGGTGAGGTACCGATGGTTCAGACGACCCATTTTTAACAGTTTAAAACGGTCAAAAAAATTATTTCATATCATAGATATTTAAAAAAAAAAGATAAGCGGTTAAAAGTATATATATGTGTATAATGATTAAAATGGCTACGTTGTTAAACATGCTAGTGCCACAGGTACGTCCAGAGTGACCGAGGTTACAAGAGCAGCAAGCACAAAGAGGTCCCGATTACAATGAGATTACTTCGCAGCTGCACCCAAAAGCGTGAGGGCTCAAAAACTGAAGCAGCCGGTAAAGTCGAAAATGACGAGAAATGAACACTACTGCCCGTATGCTATATATATACATATATATATATATATATATATATAACATTCGACCATTCTTGGATGACAGGATTTCACCAGCAGGAGTACATACACGAGAGATATCCCTCAAGCCAGACGAAGCCATTACAATGTAGGGAGTCCTTAAAGTTCTAACACTCGAGGAGAAATGGTCACGGGTCCATCTTCTATGTTAGAGCCCACGAAATGTATTATTGCAGTAAACGTTAGGCGTGAGTAATACGTGAGCTATGCTGAACATGGAAGAGGGACCCGACCACGTGGCGAGGAGAAGGAGGATGACCACACTATGTATAATATTACACAGGGGACGACGAACAACGGACACGTGGCGGGGGGTGGTGGGGCATGTCACCCCCTCGGGCGGAGGAATGGAAGCATCCGCCTATCGGATGGGCGAGTCCATTGGTGACAAGGGAGGGGTGCTCATCTCACCTGTCGTGATGTACGAAGGGTTCCTCGTCGTCGTCTTCGTTTTCCTGAGAACTCTGATGAAAGACGAATTAACGTTATTAGTAAAACAGGACTTGGAACAAATTTATATAATTGTAAATGTGACGATGTAAAATTGAATATGCCAGAGTTGAGGGAAATTACCATAGAGTTGAGGGAAATTAGCATAGAGCTCCGATGAAAGACAAATTAACGTTATTAGTAAAACAGAACTTGAACAAAGTTATATAATTGTAAATAACATAAAAGAGCTGCGGGGACCGATCCATACTACGACACTAAGCCCCGCCCCCGCTTGAGTCCTTTTTCCGACATCGTGAGAACGAAATTGACAATCATAGCTGATGGTAGGTAAATGTGAGAAGTACTCATCTCTGAAACTGACAAGAAAGTGACATGCGGCTTTGTTTGTCCGTCATAGCGCACGTGGAAAAGCTTTTTTCACCACATGATTGGATAAAAGCAACATAGACAGTCAGTGAATGAATGAGAGCCTGGATTGGTCTATTAACATGGAGGGCCATGGATCCAGATCGCCCCACTTACCACAGAGTTGGACCGCTTCGTGGGCGGTCTCCGGGTCGCCATAGATCCGGAACTGGCCAGCTGCCCCTTCGACTTGCTCGCCGAGGTGTCCAGAAGCTCGGTCTCCGGAACGGCGTTCAAATCGTGGGCATTGATCAAGGTCACGTGACCTTCAGACGTGCCATTTACCATCGGCTTCCGGGCGCCGTCCTCGAGATCTGGGGGCAAGACAATAAGGAATCATGATATATGTATATGGAGACACAGCCAGTGGTATATATATAGAGAGAGAGACATAAGATATATCCGTACAGATGTGTGGACTTCACAATTCCAAGTCCAGATCTCGTGTCTGTCGACCAGAACCTCAAGCTGAGACTAACATTAAATAATCTTTGATTATTTATTAAATTGCAAATTTGAGAAAAATCACTTACTAGAAATTGTTATAAATTTAATCATATAATAAAATCAAACGTGGTAAATTTAGGTAAATATGTTATTCTCGGGGGAAAGCGTTACCGAAAACTAATGTAGTAACATTTTGTTGATCACTTATTATTTTAAGCGACTGTGGTTCAAACATTTTTAACCGATAGTGACTATATATAAATGCGGGGTACAATTAAAATTTACTGGATTGCATGACTATTCGTCTTGCCAACGATGTACGTTTGCTTTTTTTCAACACGCGACAGTCACCGCACTGTACATATTTTATACAGCATAATATTAATAAAAATAAGAACACTAATAAGTACGATAATAAGACGTATGACGACAATACTACTAATAGGTATGATGATAATACAATAAGTATAATAAAATAGGTATGATGACAATAATTATAATAAAATAAGTATGATAAAATAGGTAGGTTGATAATAATGATAATAAAATAAGTATGATAAAAAGCTATGATGATTATAATAAGAATGAAATAATAATGAATATAATATGAATAAAATAATAATGATTATAATAGGAATAAAATAATAACGATAATCGGACACCAAGTCCGTTATTATTGTCATCACTAAAGCACGGAGACGACACCGTAGTGATATGGAAGACGTCATTACTGTAGCTCCAACCTGGGCTGATATCAGGCGAGGACAGCTCCGAGTCGGACGACGGCTCTGACACCAAGTCTCGCTCCACCGGCTTGATCTCACGTGGCTTGGCGACGACCTTCACCTCGGCTCGCGGCACGGCGACCTCCTTCATGAGTCCCACGGGTTTGGGAGGCAGCCCCGCCGCCTTGAGAGTGTCGGAGAGGTCCTTCTCCAGCTGAATGACCTGTAGGGGAGAAATGGGGCGATGATCATGGTTAACAGGATCGTGCATTCGCTTTTGAAAGCCTCGTAAAATAAATGAAGTTCATAAAAGAAAAGGTTCTTCATTGCGCACATGATAACAATAACAAGGGTCAGGAAACCTGCCCAGGGATCATGTCGAGCGACACTTGCCCCAGGTGCAGGTGCCAGGCTTCGAACCTGCGACCTGCTCAGCCTGTTTACCACCCGGGCTAGGGAGGCACCATAGGAAGCAACACATAGGAAGCAGATGGGTAAGGTCCAAGTTTGTCCGGTGTTCGTGGCTTCATCGAGCCGCCGCCAGCATATATATATACGGTGCTGGCCTACATCGGCTACCAGGGTGATTTGATTTATTTATTTATTTATTTATTTATTTATTTAAATATAAGCAGTAACCCCTCGAAAATTGAAAGAAACAAGAAATAGTTTGGTAGGGTATTCATTGACGATTGCTTCGTATTTACCAGGTTTGATTGTTGTTATGGTGCGGCATGAAGTCTCGACACGATATCCCACATGCTGGCGAACCGAACGAGACCCTCGAGCACTGAGATTATTCGATGTAGCACAGCGAAGCCAACTCACCCTGTCCTTGAGGTTCTTTACGAGGTCGTTGTACTGATCATCCTTCTCTTTCTGCTGCTGGTACGTCGATTCCCGCTCCAGCAAGAAATCCTTCTCCCTGCAAAATGTAGAACATTAAAAACATGTATCCCCCTTCGTAAGAAATTCTCCTCCCTGCAAAATACAGAACATTAAATACATGTATCACACTTCGCAAGAAATCCTTCTTCCTGCAAAATGTAGAACATTAAAACTATTATATATCACCCTTCGCAAGAAATCCTTCTCCCTGCAAATTTAAAACATTGAAACTATTATGTACCACCCTTCACGAGAAACCTTCTCCCTGCAAAATGTAGAACATGAAAACTATTAAATATCACCCTTCACGAGAAAATCTTCTCCCTGCAAAACGTAGAACATTAAAACTATTATATATCACCTTTTTCAAGAAATCCTTCCCACTGCAAAAAGGTAGAACATTAAAACTATTATATGTAACCCTTTGCAATAAATCAGTTCTCAAGTGGCCCGAGCACTCAAGGCGAGCACTATAACCCACTGGGCTATCGGGGCGGCCCTCCCGACTGAGCTAGAAAGGCGGGTTGCCTGACGGCGACCGCGATATTTCTCCATATGTACCTCTGTTGGTAGTCCTTGATGAGTTTCTTGGCCTTGTGGTATTTCTTCTCCAGCTGGCCGTAATCTCCCCGCATCTGCTGCTCCAGGAGTTCGTACTGACTCTGCGACCCTTCCATCAACCCCTGTGAAGGCGACAGAACACTCACATCATCAGCATTGGTACGGTACCGTAGGTTACAAACAGACCACCATGTCATACAAAATTACACTGAATTTATATTATATATCGCATGAGAGTCTAAATGAAAACAGCGCGGACGCCGGAATGCAATAGAAATTTTTTGGCATTTTTTTTTGTGATGTTCATTATTTGATATTTATAACATAACATAGAGCTGCTGAGAAGGTATGTTTCTAAGAATTCTTCCGGCTACTCTCTTCTGTTCAGTTAAAGGCCATCACTTTTGTCCAATATTATTATGTACGGATCGAAAGGTTTGTTATAAAAGATAACAAGTATAAAAGGGATCAGTCATTTTAAGCGTGAGCCTGGGTAAAAAACCGTGCATAATGCAAAGGTGACTTACAGTACACAATCCAGGCGAAATAAAGGGGTATGGGGCGTGCGGGAGGGGGGGGGGGCAGTTCAGAACGCACGAAAGATGAAGAGCTTGGCGCAACAGCGCAGAACGCACCGAACGTGAAAGGGTTGCCTGGAATTACGCACAATTGACGAGTGACTTGAAGAGCTAAGAATAACTAATGCGTTAAATACAACAGCGCGGCCTCAATCCAACGGCTATTGCTACATGTCACTCGGTAAGTGGCGCCGCCGTGTATTCGTAGCGATAGCAGCCTACCTTATTTAATTAACAACCTCTTTCATGAGAAGATGAGAAAAGGGAGCAAAAATCACCAACACTGCAGTTATTTTAGGAGAACCACTAACGGTAACCTCACACAGGGTGCGAAATTAAATATTGGGTGTGTTAGACACATTTTGTGCTCATGAAAGTTAAAACTACGAAGAGAAATCTCCGGGGACAATGTAATGGAAGGAGATATGTGTAGTTTAGACCGCTTTTGTACACACGAAGCTAAGAATGGGCCAAGAAACCACTGATACAGAGATACTGAAATTAATTGAAATGTTGGTGTTTTGGGCCATCTTTGTACCCATGAAGACCGGGGCCAGAACCCTCCCGAGATAACGACACGGGGTTGGGCACGTGCCAGGGTTCGAACCTGCGACCTGTAGATCTTCAGATTTTAAAGCCACGACCTTAACCATAACCGCACCCAATAGAGGCTAGCTTGGTGTAGTAAACTTATAGCCATGAACTGCGTTTGATGTGGGAACATGGGATCGGAGCGCGTTGGGGTAGGGCGGGGGGTGGCGGCAGGGCGGGGGTGGCGGCGGGGACGCGGCTGGCGGTGGGGCGGGGGAGGGGGTGGTGTGGGGGTGGGGGTGGGGGTGGGGGTGGGGGTACGGGTGGTAAGGATGCAAGGCTGCGTCACTCACCACGGTTTCTATTTTAACCTCTGGTAAAGACTGCAAATAAAACACGCCATAGGGTCACAGCACAGAACTACACCTAATCCATTACTCTACTCAAAACTAACTCAAGCCTGACCCACAAAACACCTATTACAAACACAGCTGAAGAGCAAAAAACACAATTTTTAAGCCACTTGTGTCAGTGCATGCAATTACTGGTGTGACAATGTACCAGGGGCCTTATGACCTTCCACTATGACTAAAATACACAACAAAACATTCACATAGTGTAGATACCACATTGAGGGCCAACATCGAACAAACTAAAAATAAATGAATTAAATGAAAGCATGGCTACATGGAAATGTTATGTGGCTGTCACTGGCGTGGGTTAGTGCCCTGCTATTATCCTTAACAGGTGCATTACATAACATTTCCCATCGCACAGAGATACTGTGGAAGATACTAAACATTCAACAGTACAGTACAAGTTATACCGATTACGGTTGAAAATGTCACGCAGGTTTTTATTCTAGTCTCATCAACACAGAAATATTTGAAACTGGCAAGCCGGAAATTAATCGTGGGCAAGCATATCAGTCGGTAAGAGATAACGAGTAGATTTATACTCATGAGGCCATATCTATTATAGCAAGCCGGGCAGTTAAAACTGACAGTGTGCTTTAAATATTAATTTTCTTGCTTTTTTAGGCTGGCACAAAAAAACATAGTGATGTGCCTGGTCCTGGGATATATATATATCAAAAAAACAAAATACACAACATACAGACTAGATCTATGTAATATTACGCAGCGCATGCAAGTGAAACATACAGCAGGAGGAGATAGTCATCACGGCCGTGCATTGACGTCACAATATCTCATTGTGACGCCATATGTAACCATGGCTACAGCGGTTACCTGGTAACTGGTGACCTCACGCTGGGCCATTGCGTAGGAACGCTCGGCCTCTCGTAGCCTGGCAGCCATGTCCTCGCACTTCTTCTCATACTGCTTACGCTGCGAGTCGGCGTTGTCCAGAAGTATCATCTGAACAGATCATTATACAACATTGAGGAAACTCCACAAAAAATTCTCATGCAACAAACAGAAAAAGCAATAAGATTACGACGAATAGTCACTTCGGGAAGTAATATCTGAGAAGAGATCAACAACATTAAGGATAACCGAAGAATGTTCTTGTTTTGTTTAACGTCTAACAAGGAAGAAAGCATTAGAAAGCATAACGAATACATCGAAAAGTCACTGTAATTGTCGCGAGTATAACAGGAGAAGCGATCATTAATTAAGAACATCGAGGATCCCAAACAACTATCTTATTCATGTCAAGAAATATAAGCAACTGGTGAACAGATCACTTCAATGGATTCACTTGCACTTCCATAGTACAGCTCTACTAAATAGGCATTCTCTAGCCTGTCATTATGTGCTCGTTGCGGTTTAACGGCACTAAATGTACCCAGACTTTCAGCAAAGTAGATCAATTTCGCAACTTTAGTCGTAAGAATAAAAAGGCCCCAAAAACATGAGAGGACAAAAGAACGCACCCAGATTCCAGTGGTTATCTACCTTATTTTAGATGTAGAGTGACTATATATTATATATATATATATATTGTATACAATAATGTACGTCATAGGGTATTCAAAGATCACCTTGGCTTTCAATTTGGCCAGCTCAGCTTCAGAAACGGCATTCCGATACTGTGCCTGCGAAAGAGAAAGGCAACATTTGTTTAAGATAAGAGTGACATCATAATTCTATTATTCGGGACATTCTATAAATAGAACACCCACGAGCAAATATACCGTTGCCATGGCGACGGCAAACCGCAGAGAACGAGTTATGTATAATGCAACTTACCGGTAGCTTCAATTTCCTGAAACCCAGTTATCATTCGACTATTCTCGAAGGTCATTGTTAAACGTAGATATAATTATATGAACAGACTGACACCTCGAAAAAGCGTTAATCCAGACCAGTCGTCAAGGTTACGTCACACCGTCACCGTGTTACTACAGCAACGATCGTCACCATGGATATCATATATGCCAGGCTACAAAGAATAGTAAGCAAAGGCAGTGCAAATGAGCGCGTAGTCATGGAAAGTGGACTAATAAAAGTAGTAGATAGTATTATCGCAATACAGCAACCCAGGAGGGTAGAAGAAAACAGTGAATATATATATAGATACAGGTGCTGGTGAATCACACTTTACCAGCATAGTAGCAAGTGGTAGACCAGAACCAAAACAGAATGTACCCCGCAAAAAAGCCCCCCCCCCCCCCCCCCCCGCCCAGAAAAAGATAGAAGAATATTAAAGTTGCATGTCGAACTCTTTCCCGCCAAAACTAAAGAGGTCAAAATACAAATAAGTATCAGTTCTTGAATCATTCAAGATTTCTTTTGTCCATTCTCCACCCAAGCCAGACTGCTAAATAGTGTCTCTTAGCCTTGCTCGTGATATCAATTTACCACAAATTTTCATTTTAGTGGTAAACGTCATCAGTTTATGTGCTTCGCGATGCTTTGGTATAAGTAGCAGTGCCGCGACGGAGTTCTGTGGTGTCGCGGGATAGACACGTTTGCCACCCCACAAAGAATTGAAAGCGTTTGTTGTTGAGAGACGGTTGAAGCAGCACAGTGTAATTAAGCACATGGAGCTTATCGCTTCTGAATAGCTCACGAACCACTCAAGCAAGTTCCCTTAACGTGAGTACCCGTTGATATTATTATTATGCGTGAACGTGCAGCGAGTGTTAATGGCGAGCTTGCACTTAAGTATCACCTTAACAATAGTTGTTTTCGTCGTCAAGGCTACAACACCATTACTAGCGTGTTACTACGTGTTACTATAGCAACATTCGTCACCATGGTTACTACATATTTCTGGTAGCAATGGTAATTTATGTTGCACACAAATTAAGTAAAATAGTCAGGAAATGTGAGTGCGCCTGAGAAACAAGTGCTGAGAGTCTTGCAAGATATAATAATATAAACATCGTTGAGGGGTAAACCTCCACTAATGTAAGCGTTACATATATAAACAAACATTTGCAAAGTAAAAGCTTGTTTGAATTGCATTCCAACCTATTGAAAGCGTTAGTTGTTGAGAGACGGTTGAAGCATCACAGTGTAATTAACCACATGGAGCTTATCGCTTCCGAATAGCTCACATACCACTTAAGCAAGCTCCCTTAAGGTGAGTACCAGTTGATATTATGCGTGAACGTGCAGCGAGTGTTAATGGCGAGCTTGCACTTAAGTATCACCTTAACAATAGTTGTTTTCGTCGTCAAGGCTACAACACCATTACTAGCGTGTTACTACGTGTTACTATAGCAACATTCGTCACCATGGTTACTACATATTTCTGGTAGCAATGGTAATTTATGTTGCACACAAATTAAGTAAAATAGTCAGGAAATGTGAGTGCGCCTGAGAAACAAGTGCTGAGAGTCTTGCAAGATATAATAATATAAACATCGTTGAGGGGTAAACCTCCACTAATGTAAGCGTTACATATATAAACAAACATTTGCAAAGTAAAAGCTTGTTTGAATTGCATCCCAAGCTATTCAAAGCGTTGGTTGTTGAGAGACGGTTGAAGCATCACAGTGTAATTAAGCACATGGAGCTTATCGCTTCCGAATAGCTCACATACCACTTAAGCAAGCTCCCTTAACGTGAGTACCAGTTGATATTATGCGTGAACGTGCAGCGAGTGTTAATGGCGAGCTTTCTCTTAAGTATCACCTTAACAATAGTTGTTTCTGTCGTCAAGGCTACAACACCATTACTAGCGTGTTACAAAAGCAACATTCGTCACCATGGTTACTACATATTTCTGGTAGCAATGGTAATTTATGTTGCACAACTTAAATTAAGTAAAATAGTCAGGAAATGTGAGTGCGCCTGAGAAGCAAGTGCTGAGGCTCATGCAAGATATAGTAATATGAACATCGCTCAGGGATTAATCTCGACCAATGTAAGCGTTATATATAAAACATACATTTGCAAAGTGAAAGCTTGTTTGAATTGCTCTCCAAACTATTGACAGCGTTTGTTGTTGAGAGACGGTTGAAGCAACACAGTGTAATTAAGCACATGGAGCTTATCGCTTCTGAATAGCTCACGCACCACTCAAGCAAGCTCCCTTAAAGTGAGTACCCGTTGATATTATTATGCGTGAACGTGCAGCGAGTGTTAATGGCGAGCTTGCACTTAAGTATCACCTTAACAATAGTTGTTTCCGTCGTCAAGGCTACAACACCATTACCAGCGTGTTACTATAGCAACATTCGTCACCATGGTTACTACATATTTCTGGTAGCAATGGTAATTTATGTTGCACAACTTAAATAAAATAAAATAGTCAGGAAATGTGAGTGCGCCTGAGAAACAAGTGCTGAGAGTCTTGCAAGATATAATAATATAAACATCGTTGAGGGGTAAACCTCCACTAATGTAAGCGTTACATATATAAACAAACATTTGCAAAGTAAAAGCTTGTTTGAATTGCATCCCAACCTATTGAAAGCGTTGGTTGTTGAGAGACGGTTGAAGCATCAGTGTAATTAACCACATGGAGCTTATCGCTTCCGAATAGCTCACATACCACTTAAGCAAGCTCCCTTAACGTGAATACCAGTTGATATTATGCGTGAACGTGCAGCGAGTGTTAATGGCGAGCTTGCACTTAAGTATCACCTTAACAATAGTTGTTTCTGTCGTCAAGGCTACAACACCATTACTAACGTGTTACTATAGCAGCATTCGTCACCATGGTTACTACATATTGCTGGTAGCAATGGTAATTTATGTTGCACAACATAAATTAAGTAAAATAGTCAGGAAATGTGAGTGCGCCTGAGAAGCAAGTGCTGAGGCTCATGCAAGATATAGTAATATGAACATCGTTCAGGGATTAATCTCGACCAATGTAAGCGTTATATATAAAACATACATTTGCAAAGTGAAAGCTTGTTTGAATAACCCTCCAAACTATTGACAGCATTAGTTGTTGAGACGGTTGAAGCAGTTAATTCATACAAGTGTTGTTGGGCCACTACTACCTGGGCACAGCTACAGTTGCCAAGGTTATGATTCCCATCAAGCCCTCTAGCAACCTTCGTCACCATGGTTACCACATATTTCTGGTAGCCATGGCAATTTAAGTTGGATAACTTAAATAAAGTAAAGTAGTGAGGAGATGAAATAACCTTAATTTAAACATATTTTTATCGGCAATTGGAAAACAGGCACACTGCCTATGCGGATTCCTCTTGAACCACACTTGACTAGCGGCCATGTTGTATTTTGCAACAGGAAGGAAACAGTCTATGAGGGAGAGTAGCCGTAGCATTCAGCTTATACCTACCTTCCCTGTATCCAAACCAAACAACTTTGTTCGTCATCAGGCACTTCACCCACCTCAACCTTCCCTCATCACCCTAGAGAAACCCCGAGAAATACGTTTCCGAATACTTCACGTATGGCTCATGAGCGCGCCATCTTCGCTGGTACGGTGAAATTTACTCACGATAGAGCCCAGGTGCCACAGCGCCCCTCCCCTCCCCTCCAGCCCCCCCCCCCCCCCCCCTGGAGAGTCTGTCCCCGTCTCCTTACCTCCTTGAGCTTGATGAAGAGCACCTGGGCGTCCATATCGGGCGTGGCCGCCTCGCTGCTGCTCTCCTGAAGGTCGAACACCTCGACAGAGGGCGAGGGCAGGTCGTCGGGGGAGAACAGGCCCTGGATGAGGCCCTGGGAGACGCCGCCCTGGTGCTGGTGGCCGGAACCGCCGTCCGTGTCCTCCGCCAGAGGGGGAGTCCCCGGCAGTGGCGGCATCTGGTGGCCAAAGTCAACAACATGACAAAAACATAAAAAATAATCTACTACTTGGTGTTTTAGGCCACTTGTGCACACAAAGGGTAATCTCAATAAATCTCCCGCCACAAGGGGGAGTAATCACAAGCTCAAGAAAAAAGAAGAAGACAGGGAATGAAATCAATCGTTTTTAAAACGACTCACATCCGACGGACGTCTGTTCAAGTATTCCTCCTGCAGTTCCTGCTGCAGCTGCTGCTGCTGCAGCAATTGCCCGTCGTCCGCCCCGCCTTCCCGCTGCTGCTGCTGCTGCAGGCGCTGCAGTTCCTGCTGCTGCCGCTGGATGCGCTGCAGCTGTTGCTGCTGGGCCTCGAGCTCGCGCTGCCGCGCCTCCAGCTCCTGGCGCTTCAGCTCGGCGCGCCGCTTGTCCTGCTCAATGGACTGCTGGATGAGGCGGGCCACCTCAGACTTGGAGGGGTCCTTCTCCCGGCCAATCAGGAATCTGGAACCAAGCACGACGGCGACGTACAAGATCTATCGTGGGAATCATTACTTTATTAGGAGGACCTAATGTCCTATTGTTTAGCCCGACAAGGTGTATGTACATATCTACTAGGGCACTTACTTGTTCCTAGCACCCTGTGCGAGTCTCAGATGACATGAAGTGGATAAATGAATTGGTGCTTTAGGCTGCCTTTGCTGTGCACACAGGGGCTAAACTGGGCCCAGGACAGGTCCGGGACGATGAAGGATGAAATGTGAGCTAACCTCCACGCTAGAGGCCCTCCGGCCCGGGATTCGAACCCAGGACCTATTCATCTGCGGTCTAGTGTCTAACCACTACACCAGGGAGGCCATCCGGCCCGGATTCAAACCCAGGACCTATTCATCTGCGGTCTAGTGTCTAACCACTACACCAGGGTGGCCATCCGGCCCGGATTCAAACCCAGGGACCAAATGTTCTGCGGTCTAGTGCGGACGTGGCTTACAGTATGTCGGCTCCGCACATGGTGGCGCAGCGAACAATCTCCTCCATCTCCCGTCCAGCTGATCACTCTCCTTGCCCTAGATGGCGCCACTACGTAACGTTAACATGTCCAGCGTCATCACTAGGTCAAAATGTATCATAAAATCCGAGTTACTGCTACCACAGAGCCCATGTAATGGTAGTCTTTCCTGGAGTTATGTCATTCACGTTCCATACGACGAAACTGTTCCGTACTGTAGCAGACTCCACGCAGCGTCTCTCGGTAATCCGTATGATAGTCATAACGGAAAGACCGGTCCAAGGCGTCAGCGGACAAACGATAATAAGTGATGTATCGCCGCCTAACTGACGGGTAAACTCACCCGGTGAGTTATCATTGTGATACATCAACCCCACCCCCCTCCCTGCCTCCCCAGCCAAGCCCATAGTTACATCGCTGACATGGCAACTGGTGGGTTATCTATCTCTCATTTTATTGCCATTCGGTAAATACGCAGACGCTTGACAGCCTCGCGCCTGTTGTTTACAAACGATAAGCTGAGGAACAGGCGTCAAAACGACCCAGATACAATGTCAACTTGCTCGGAAATAACAGTCAACAAGGTTCAGGGAAGTAATGTCAACTTGGCCAGAAATAAGTCAACTTGCCCAGAAATAATAGTCAACAAGGCTCAGGAAGTAATGTCAACTTGGCCAGAAATAATAGTCAACAAGGCACAGGAAGTAATGTCAACTTGGCCAGAAATAATATTCAACAAGTCTCGGGAATTAATGTGAACTTGGCCAGAAATAATAGTCAACAAGGCTCAGGAATTAATGTCAACTTGGCCAGAAATAATAGTCAACTTGCCCAGAAATAATAGTCAACAAGGCTCAGGAAGTAATGTCAACTTGGCCAGAAATAATAGTCAACAAGGCACAGGAAGTAATGTCAACTTGGCCAGAAATAATATTCAACAAGTCTCAGGAAGTAATGTCAACTTGGCCAGAAATAATAGTCAACAAGGCTCAGGAATTAATGTCAACTTGGCCAGAAATAATAGTCAACTTGCCCAGAAATAATAGTCAACAAGGCTCAGGAAGTAATGTCAACTTGGCCAGAAATAATAGTCAACAAGGCTCAGGAATTAATGTCAACTTGGCCAGAAATAATAGTCAACAAGGCACAGGAAGTAATGTCAACTTGGCCAGAAATAATAGTCAACTTGCCCAGAAATAATAGTCAACAGGGCTCAGGAAGTAATGTCAACTTGGCAAGAAATAATAGTCAACAGGACTTAGAAAGTAATGTCAACTTAGCCAGATATAATGATAAACATGACATAAAAATCACCATGGCTCCGAAATAACTGTTAATATGACTCAGAAATAATGGTCAACACCAACAGGAATGTCAGAGAAGTGGCTCAGAAAAATAATCAGCATGGCTCCGAAATGAAGATCAACACCACCCGCTACAAATTGCAGCCCGTATTAAAACAACAGACCGATCCAGGCTGTCAATAATTAACTGACCTCACTGTCATGTGACAAAAAAAAAAGTTCTTCCACTTGCGTTATGTCCGATAAACAAGTCCGACAAACAAAATAGCATGCCACTTTCTTGTCAGTTTCAGACATCAATCATTTTCACTTGGGCCCACCATCAGCTATGATTGTTAATTTCATGCTCATTATTTATGAAAAACGACTCCTGCATGGGGCTTAGCTCGGAGTGTGGATCGCTGTATTGAACTGATGGGTTCCACCGAGTGAATATTATGTCTATCTTCCCCATCCTTATGGCGATGCCAATATCTCCAGATTAATCCAATTATCCATAGTAATATCTTGACCAAACATGTACATAACACTGGAATCACTAATACCATCACCAACGTCGAGAATAAATCGCAATTTCTCACAGATGGTGCATTGGCTGGCCCAAATAACAATTAATTTGTTTGCAACAAATATTAATACCAGGAGATAGTAATGTAGTAGTCAAAGTGAAACGTATATTCAATTAATTATCTAGACTACGTTCAGCCCCCCCCCCCCAATATAATGATATACATATCCTCAGACAACAGTCACTTCACTTACTTGACGTCCCCGGAGGTGTTTCGGAGCACTGAGGCGGCGTAGGCCTGAGTCACGCCAACCAAGCTCTTCCCATCCACCTCGATGATTTGGTCATTCACTTGGATCCTGCACAAAGCAAACCAGCGGCATGAAAATCCATGTGTAAATCAGTGTAAACCTGCATGTACTAAAGCAAAGTGATCTTCCTGTTGTGCAAGTGTTAATATGAACTAATGTCAATGGAGTATAACTTGATTGTTATATACGTATATTTGAAGTATTTTATTTACTTGCAGTCCCATAATTTCTTCGTCTTCCCAAAGTGTTCAATTAAGATCATTGCCATAAGTACTTTAATTAAAATTCCGCAATATTTGAATATTGGAAAGATATTGGTCTTTATTAATTAATCACCAGCACTACAGCTTCTAATACCAACGCGATATTATGAAATAGATAAGAATCTCCAAACGATGACGTCACACATTTAAAGTGTCTATTGTACGCACCTGGCGTCTCGCTCGGCAGCGCCGCCTTGCGTCAGCGTCTTGATGAAGATTCCCAGTTTCTCCAGCCCGGCGTCGGCGCCGACACCCATTCCGATGATACTGAGGCCCAGACCGTCCGAACCTGGAGCCAATCAATCAATCAATCAATCAATCAATCAATCAATCAATTAGTGAACAGTCCGTGCTTGGATGTCACCACTGACGTCTGTATTTATGATACCATACATGTAGAGAACGTGAGAAAAGATAAGAAAAGAGAAGGCGAAAAATATATACAATATTTTTAGAAGCTAATAGTAGAGCTTGAGATAAACAAATTTGGGAGATAAGGAGAAGTCTACCAACCCAACTTTCGGATAATTTGATATCTACAAACCAAATTTTAGATGAAATAAATTGAAATCTGGGGAAAATTATTGTGTGAAAGTAGGGAGAAATCTGCAGACGCCAATTTTTGAAATTAGGGATAAAATTTGCCGGCCCTATTGTCGAGGGATAAGGTGATGAGGAGACCTGGGTTACAGAACTGACCTTTCTCGAGCTCCACTTCGAAGACATCCATCTTCTCGACCCGCTTCTCGAGTTCGTACTCGGCCGAGGCGGCCATGGGGTCGACGTCCTCGTTCTTACGGTCGTATTCCTCCACGCCGTACGTCTGGTAGACCTACAACCACACGCCGAGACGTATGACACCGGCTTGGCTGGAGTCGCGCTCACTGGTTGGCTGGCTGGCTGGCTGGGACATTTACTGCTGATTTACCCCGATTGGCTGGGAGCTGAGGGGGACCGCGTTAAGGCGGACTCTGATTGGCTGGGAGATATCAAAGCTGAGGTTTACCCTGATTGGTTGAGAGCTGAGGGTGATCGCGTTAAGGCTGACCCCGATTGGCTGGGAGCTGAGGGTGACTGCGTTAAGGCGGACTCTGATTGGCTGGGAGATATCAAAGCTGAGGTTTACCCTGATTGGTTGAGAGCTGAGGGTGATCGCGTTAAGGCTGACGCCAATTGGGTGGGAGCTGAGGGTGACCGCGTTAAGGCTGACTCTGATTGGCCGGGAGATATCAAAGCTGAGGTTTACCCTGATTGGTTGAGAGCTGAGGGTGATCGCGTTAAGGCTGACCCTGGTTGGCTGGGAGCTGTGAGGGTGAACCATACTCTGATTGGCTGGTAGCTGAGGGCGAACCGAAGTTGGCTGAGAGTGAACCATACTCTAAGAGTTATATTATAACAGTTATATCAGCACTTTACCCTGATTGGCTGCGAGTTATATCAGCACTTAACCCTGATTGGCTGAGATATTAACAGCACTTTACCCTGATTGGCTGAGAGCTGAAGGTGATCCGGCTGTGTTTTTTGGCCATGGGGTAGAGGTCGTCATCTGGATCGCCATCCGGAATGCCGTCAATCTCAAAGTAGAAGTTGTCCGCCTCCCACACCTCCTCCCCATCCCCCTCCTCCACTGGAAAGACCAAAACATTAGATTATTACATGTTGCATTCACCACAGCTAACGGGGAATGATCATGTCGATGCCGAATGCCCGTAGAAACCACAAGGAACAGTGGCGCTATCTGGTGAGGAAATTTAGGATTATTTATTTTTCTGCTCAAATCGCATGGGGGATTTTTAATGGCTCGATCGGCCGGTAGGGGGCAGCATTGTAACACGTGGTATACGGAATTCGGCCACGAATTATAAAGAACATGGTGAATCCATCCCATTGCACGAAGTAATTGACCACAACAATGGCACTGACAGGGGGCAGCTTGCAAAATCCACCTATAATTATATGCTGTACACACAAAGAAATTAAATTTAGACATAATTAAATGTTTAACCAATTATAAATGCCCACTCCCCCGCCCATACCGCCAATTCCAGTGTACTTTAGTTTCCATGACAACCAAGTAACGATCGCAGATATTAGATAATTCAACTGTATAAAACTTTGCCTTCAATCCGGTCAGAGTTTAATAGTCGCCATAGATTTATATACAGATATGGAGACATATACATACATATGTAGAGATATATATATTTATATAGTGGCTATCCCCCATGTCTCGCCTTAATTTGTTCTCCCGATAAGCCATGTATCGCCACAAACACTGGAATGAATCCATCAATATAATAGGGCATTGCATAGTGCGGGTGGCGATCTACCGCTACTCCACCCAGTCTATCATATATCTCTCTACATCCATATAAACAGCGACTGGGGGACCTATCTAAACACATATAGAGCCGGAATCACACTGCTTTCGTAGCTCACGTATTGTATTGTCCAAATCATAGCCACCGACGCTCGAACTGCGGTTTTCTACGTGCTATCAAAATTAGACGTAACACCAGAATAGTAGCAATGGCAAGGCGCGGTCCATGCTATCGTTATGACGTCAGCAGCTATGGGATGGATCTGTTCACTACACGACTTCGCAATCATACATCATCTTAGAAAAAGCATGATTGGCGCAAAGGGTTCTGGGAAATATATTGATGTTATCTTGAATATCTCTACGGAGATATTTACCATAGTTCTAGGTTCTGGGCAAGGCATGTACAAAATATATGACCTTGTCTAAATTACATCCAGATAACAGCATTTTCCCCTTACATAGATGACAATATCGTACGTTTAAAATTGTCTACAGAATATGTCGTCCGGTGATGACGCCATCTTGACATCTCGCGAAGACCAAAATAATCCCCAGAATGAATTGCACATGCAGTGGCGCCTCACAGTGGAATTATCTGAACTATGATTTGCGAAGTCGTGTATTCCATACGGAGAGCTACCAGGGGACTATGAGCACGGCTCCAGGATTAACATATAATGTGATAAAGCACTGTGCGGGACAATACTTGGGTGTCTATCGGGAAATGGGCGACCGAAATATGGAGGAAAAACATAAAAATAGTAATAAAAAATAAACGTTAATTTGTATTAATCAATTAAATTACTTTTAAAAAAATGAGACGAACATGTACAAGAAGCAAACTGCGTGCTGGCGTATAAAATAATCCGCATGAAAACTGTTTAAAGCAAAGAAAGAATCAAGGGTGCAATGACATAAAATATGTAACTTAAATATCAGCAAAGCTTACAGAAGCCAGCAACTAAAGGTCTATATCCTAAAGGTTCAACAGAATACATTACACCCAGTACAGCAGCCATGAAATAGGGAAGGGAAGGGAACCCCCTGACGTAAAGAACGTAGGACACAGAACGAGAGGACTGACACCACATAGCTAGAGGAGGAGACCCCAGAGATAACGATGGCAACAAACAGCCGCTCATCACACCACAACAACGATATCACATGCCACATGGCAAGGTACCAGCCACAGTCAGCCATATCACCACAATTCCAGCCACAGTCAGCCATATCACCACAATTCCAGCCACAGTCAGCCATATCATCACAATTCCAGCCACAGTCAGCCATATCATCACAATTCCAGCCACAGTCAGCCATATCACCACAATTCCAGCCACAGTCAGCCATATCACCACAATTCCAGCCACAGTCAGCCATATCATCACAATTCCAGCCACAGTCAGCCATATCATCACAATTCCAGCTACAGTCAGCCATATCACCACAATTCCAGCCACAGTCAGCCATATCATCACAATTCCAGCCACAGTCAGCCATATCATCACAATTCCAGCTACAGTCAGCCATATCACCACAATTCCAGCCACAGTCAGCCATATCATCACAATTCCAGCCACAGTCAGCCATATCATCACAATTCCAGCTACAGTCAGCCATATCACCACAATTCCAGCCACAGTCAGCGATATCATCACAATTCCAGCTACAGTCAGCCATATCACCACAATTCCAGCCACAGTCAGCCATATCATCACAATTCCAGCCACAGTCAGCCATATCACCACAATTCCAGCCACAGTCAGCCATATCATCACAATTCCAGCCACAGTCAGCCATATCATCACAATTCCAGCCACAGTCAGCCATATCATCACAATTCCAGCCACAGTCAGCCATATCATCACAATTCCAGCTACAGTCAGCCATATCACCACAATTCCAGCCACAGTCAGCCATATCATCACAATTCCAGCTACAGTCAGCCATATCACCACAATTCCAGCCACAGTCAGCCATATCATCACAATTCCAGCCACAGTCAGCCATATCATCACAATTCCAGCTACAGTCAGCCATATCACCACAATTCCAGCCACAGTCAGCCATATCATCACAATTCCAGCCACAGTCAGCCATATCATCACAATTCCAGCCACAGTCAGCCATATCCTCACAATTCCAGCCACAGACAGCCATATTATCACAATTCCAGCTACAGTCAGCCATATCATTACAATTCCAGCTACAGTCAGCCATATCATTACAGTTCCAGCTACAGTCAGCCATATCCTCACAATTCCAGCCAGTCAGCCATATCATCACAATTCCAGCCAGTCAGTCATATCATCACAATTCTAGCCACAGTCAGCCATACCACCAAAATTTCAGCCACAGACAGCCATATTATCACAATTCCAGCTACAGTCAGCCATATCATTACAGATCCAGCAACAGTCAGCCATATCATCACAATTCCAGCCACAGTCAGCCATATTCTCACAATTCCAGCCACAGTCAGCCATATCATCACAATTCCAGCCACAGTCAGCCATATCACCACAATTCTAGCCACATAAAAAGAAAAAAAAATTAAGAGGAGAGACGAGAATAAGTTGTACCCCGGCCCCTTCGCAAGCCAATAACAGACTAAATTTACGCATTCACTCATCATACACTGGAAGAACCCACCACACGGCCTATTTACACATTTAAATCAGCCCAATTTGTTCAGGACAGCGAGGAGCTTTTCAGGGTCAAACAACGGGATACCTGGATCCAGGGGAGACGCTGGAGAGAACTGAGCGTCAAGGTCAAAAAACTGTTCCCATATCTGGTTTACCATGTCCAGACCTCTGTCCACTGAAAACACCGAAGATTCCAGCAAAAGGAAGGGTGGAGGGGGGAGAAAAAACGGAAAAAAGTCAAAGTTAGTTGTGCCAAAAAGCTGGGATGCTAAGTAAGTATTATGCCGCAACTATCGGAACGCAACTAGAGAACCAATATCACCTAGATTTCGCGAGCAAAGAATTCGGTTGGATTTCCAACCATGTTAGGAGTCAGTTACGTGAAATCGAGAAACTGGAACTTTCCATTCGTGTCCACATGTAAGAACCGCTATCAAGTTGCACTTATTTCCACGCCAAATTTAAGTGATATTGCAGTCTTTAATGGTTGGTGTAGGCTCTGTTCCTTGGCACCCTTGACATAGATACATAGTGGTCCGTTCATTATACGGTCCCCTCATGGTACGCCACCCGTAGTTATATGGCATTGTGACCACGTACGGAACACTTTTACACGTTAAACGCCATTGATTATGCGACTCCCTCACCCATGCGAGTTACGCCCGATATTTCGGCTCGTTATCCTAAACGATCGGTATATCTAACTCAGCTTTCCATCCCGTGCTTAGGGGCCGCCCCGATAGCTCAGTGGGCTAGAGCGCTCGCCTTGAGTGCTCTGGCCACCTGAGAGCCTAACGGAACGTGGATCGGTGGTTCGAGCACCGCTATGGTCAGGTCTGTGTGGTCGCAGGATAAAGATCCCATGTCCTTCTTCGCAAAGAGTAGGGGGTTACCCCCGGGGGGACATGGCTCCACTCTACCCTTCCTTTTCCCATTGACGCGATATAACCAAAAGTGGTTAAAGCATCGTGAAGATACAACCAACCTAACTAAACGGCCGGCATTTGTTACTCAGCTTTCAATCCCTGAGGTTAGCCCGCAGTGTATAGAGACACGACGTCATGTAGATTATGGTCTGCCAGCAGTGAACACACAGCTATAATCGCATGTTTCACTGGCAGTGTCAGGGATTGTCAAGGAACAGAGCCCTCACCAACTAGGATCTAAAAGGGAATTGTTCCATGGTGCAATTGTACACACAAAAGGACATATCACTACATGGGAAGTAAACTAACGCTTGGGCAGAATCCATGTATCTGGGTCTCGTACTAAGCAATACTCATCTAACGGTCACCGATCGTGTATTAAGTATTACACATCTAATGATGTACTGGTGACCCGTATAACTGACGCTTGGTATATATACGACACCGAATCATCCCAACTTAGTTATATTTTACATTTTTTGGGTAAAAATTAACCAAGCATTACAGGAGAAATTACCAAATAAAACGAAAGCCCAAACAAAAGAAACATCAGTACCTGTGAGTTGTTAAAATCAAGCCAAACACAAGATGAAATAATAAATCTGTGACAAACATAAATTGATAATCCCAAATTACTGATGAAACTGAAGATATTTCTGTCCAACATCTTAATCCCAAATTACTGATGAAACTGAAGATATTTCTGTCCAACATCTTAATCCCAAATTACTGATTTCTGTCCAACATCTTAATCCCAAATTACTGATGAAACTGAAGATACTTCTGTCCAACATCTTAATCCCAAATTACTGATGAAACTGAAGATATTTCTGTCCAACATCTTAATCCCAAATTACTGATGAAACTGGAGATATTTCTGCTCATTATTTGTGTGCTATCAGTTTATGGTTACACCGTTACAAACCAGTAACCCCCGGCCATATCGTACAGCAGTCAGTAGTAGAGAGCGGAGACGGCTTGGAGCAAAATACACTGATATAATAAGCCAGACATGCGCGCATTTAACGTCCGAAGCAACACTTCATTGACCCCATCCAGTTTTGTGATTTCGCTCACTGTTGAGAGCTCCCATAGGCAGCGTCTCAACGTGGGTCAGTCAGTCATTTAGCAAGTCACCTGATCGACACGCTGTCTCACACTGCACGTGCTGTCAATCGGACCACTCCTATCGACCCAACCGCCTTAATCAATCTCGCGGTGTCGCATGGTAACAACATTCAAAGCTGTCAAAGCTATATATATATATTACTACGGTGGCAAGGCACGCCAACAGCAAACTATCGCAAAATATCTAGGGATATGTCCGTGGCGCCAAGATCATATTTAATATAAAAATAGCAATCTGCATATAATTAGCGGATCAGTCAAGTGAGGTTCGCACAAAAGCCCAAACATAATTAGTGCATATCAAAGGCAAAAACAAACATAGCAAAGCCAAGAGCCAAGCAGTGGTATATATATATACATACATGTATGGTGGGGGGGGGGGAGGCGAAGAAGCTAGGTCTAGAAGACGAGGTGGCATAAGCTAGAACTCTCCAACAGTAATCAAAATATTTCCCTGAGGCTAAGGCAGGTCATAAGGCCAAACAGGTAACATAGAAGGCAATTAAGCAACCGGGAGGGATAATTTTAAGGAATGTCAAACAGGTAATGTCTAACAAAGCCAGAGAGGCCCAACGGGTAAAATATCACGGAGGCGGGTGATTCGGTTAGCCAGGTCCAGTAACACTGAGGGGGGGGGGGGAGGGGATCAGGCTAACTAACGGGGTGGAGTGAGGACACAGCGCTATAGAGGCGACTATAGATATGGTGCACATCGCAAAAGAGAGTTCCGAAAGGCCGTCAATGTGAAGCCAAAGATCAAGGTATCCCAAGCAGAATAATACAAAATAACTATAGTGTTTAACAGTTTTGCATGGGATAAGCCGATCTTTAGCATAGCCAGGATTTTACTACGTGAACAAACTTCTTCCAAATCTGGAGATAACAAAATTATAACATTGCCGATTCAACCAATCAGCTCGCGTCAAACACGTGCTGAATGTCACGTGATCGTTGGTGAGCGTCTCACTGACCTTCCTCACCACCCGGTGACCCCGGCGTCTCCGATAACTGGACGGCGCCCTCGGCTATGACGTCATCATCGGTTTTCGTCGGGAGCTCATCCAGGATAAGCGCCTCGCCAGAGTCGTCTAAATCCTCGCACACTTCCTCACTGCGGAAAGAAATATAATATAGTCACACACTTCCTCACTGGGGAGAGAAATCACAATATAGTTACAAATTTCCTCACTGCGGAGAGAAATCATAATATAGTTACACACTTCCTCACTGCCGAGAGAAATCACGATATAGTTACACACTTCCCCACTGCAGAGAGAAATCACAATATAGTTACAAATTTCCTCACTGCCGAGAGAAATCATAATATAGTTACACACTTCCTCACTGCCGAGAGAAATCACAATATAGTTACACACTTCCCCACTGCAGAGATAAATCACAATATAGTTACACACTTCCTCACTGCCGAGAAAAATCACAATATAGTTACACACTTCCTCAATGCGGAGAGAACTCATAATATAATTAAACACTTCCTCACTGCGGAGAGAAATCACAATCCGCTCTTCCCTTTTGTTTCCCATTGAGGCGATATGACCAGAATTTGTTAAAGCGTCCTGCATATACAACCAACCAATCGATACACATGCCCTATTATGGGATCGGTGGTTCGAGCCCCGTTGTGGTCATGTCTCTGCGGTCGCAGGATAACCATTCCATGACCTTCTTCGTAAAGAGAAGGGGCTACCCCCGGGGACATGGCTCCACCCTTTCTTCCTTCTCGCATTGACGCGATATGACCAAAAGAGGTTAAAGCGTCCTGAATATACTACCGACCAATCGATACACATGAGATGCCAAACCATCAGTCTTCCGTCCACGACTCAAACTCAGATCTCATCCTATTTTATTTCGCAAAATCCATGTTCTATGGTCAGTGTCAATTGGCGCCATTCTTTTTGGTAATCCGTACCTATCAATCGAGGATAACCGTTAAATATTTCAAGCGGTTCACGACTACATTGCAGCCTCCAAACGTTTCCCTTGAAATATCACGTCTAAATGTATCACGTATTTAATGTCATGCCTGAATGTATTCATTATGGAATTTCTACTACATTGTGATGTACGCAACTGTTATGTATGTATGTATGTATGTATGTATGTATGTCTGAGCAATTGATTCAAGTTCAGCAAGAGGAATTCACATAGGCAGTGCGCCTGTTTTCCAATTGCGAATACAAAATATGTTTAAACTAAGATCTCATCCCATTACATCTGTCATGGTATTTGTCACCGTGGTATTGTTGCTACCTCGGTGCGGCCCCTGTCAGTACCCCCTTGAACAAGCCACGCCCCAGTGAGCTGAGCGACTAGCCTGACTGACGCCTCTCAGCACGACTGAAAGCTCGCTCGACAGGGGGCACCACCTCCAAGGTCAATGACCTGAGATCTGCCGTCATTCGACAAGGAACTGGGAGTTGAATGTCGGCATGGCTGAGTCCATTGGGGAGCAGAGCTCTGGTCGCAGCACTCGAAGTGCCTCAGTGGCACTTAATAAGCTGGCTAATAGTAATATCTTTTCGGTGCATTATCCGGTGTATCATTAGCCGTGGTGGCTTCCACATTCCACTCTGACAGGCAGATGGAATGTCGGCGTGGCTTTTTGTCTACTAATACTGGTACAGGGTAAATGATACGATTATAAATCACCCTGTATAACCCTGTCTTAAATTACAAGGAAGTCACATATTGGGTCATGATCTTCAAGCTGAGAAAACTCCATCTCCGGAGGCTCAGTTTATTGAGTGTTCGAATACAACACCAAAACTGTCTTTACGTGACCAGATGGCGACACGGTCTGGGTCGAGTAAGGTACAACACGCATATAGTGTCGCTATCTAGTGAGACTTTTCGTACCCCCTCCCACTAGGTCTGCAGTCGAGTACGCTACTTGCTGAATCTCTCACATCAACAGTGTAGAACAGCTGTGGGCGATAACCCAACAAACAAACTTCGGGCTTCCATATTTCAACGAAACGCTAAGGGGTTACCGCTGGTCTAGTTGGTAGCGCTGGCGGCTATTTTCCATTGTACTCTGCAACGCCAGCTCAGACGACCCCACCATATTTGTGCAGGAAAAAGATCCCATGTCTTCTTCGCACCGAGTGGGGGGGTTACTCCCCGCACTTGGAACTTCTCTACCTTGAACTACCTTCCCAAGATCGCGATAAGTAGCAGGGATTAAAAGAAAATAAGTGAATTGGCGTTTTACACCTCCCAGGACGTTGAAGGATGAAACTTAACCCGGATTAGGTGCCCAGGCCGTGATTAAAACGCAGGGTCACTAAAAACGAAACCAACGATAGCTATCCAGCCCCAGGACGGTCGCTCCATTATAATTACACATGTAAATCCAATTTGTACAAAAAAGAAAAAAATTAAAAAAATCCAGGAACAGGATGACCCACATACCCAGGATTATCGGGATCGGGACCAGCGATGCGGACGTCCGCCGGCTCGACTCCCTGGATTTTGGTGGGGTGGACGTTTCGACATCTGGCGGTCGCGACGTATACCGGACCCACCAGGCGAACCTCTCCCGGAAGGCAATCCGAGATCACGTCCGGATACACCGCGCCGGATCCGGAACCGGGATCGGAACCGGGATCCCCATGGATACCATGGTTTTGAATCCGGGTTCCGGGGTTATTTATATTCCAAGCAGGATTGTTTCTATTCCTATCCAAGTAATTGCCGCGGTCGATATCCGGTTTATTCCGGTTGATGTCCTGCAATGACCACGATCTCTGGACACCGGAAGTATTATCCCGCGGAGATTTCCCCCCCAGTTTCGGTATCGATACCCCTCGGAGCCTGTCCCGCCAGCTGCGACTTCTCTTACAGGACTGCGCGGCGGGAGGGTTATCACCAGCAACGGCAGCATCTGCGGCGGCAGGCAAAGGCAACGAGTGGCGCTTGTTGGCCTCCTTGGCAGATGCCAGGGACGGCGGTTCCTTGGGGGGTTTGCTGCTGTGGAGTATCGGGTACTTGCCGTAGGGACCATGCTCCAGCTGCCGGCCCTGGGTCTTCAGGGGCAGTAAGCGCAGCGGCCCGTGGGGACCCTGGATGAAGTACTGGACGGTGAGGGGCCCGGCTGCCGGCCTGGCACCGTCAACTGGCGGGCCGGAGACCGGGCGAGCAGGCAGCGAAGACGACGTCGCTACCTTCTTTTCGCGCATTTTACTCCTTTTCGGTATTTAGTCACAGGTAAATATTATTTTAACTTCAGATCAGAAGATGTTATGACCATAGGGGCAGTAATATCTCTATAATGACTTCACCAATCCAGTGAATTCACACGTCGCTGTGTGAGAAGGTGACGATAATTAGGCTAGAATCCTATCTATATGTTCCTTAATGAGAAGCCAACGAGTGACAACAATGGCCCCATATACGAATCAGAAGCCAGGAACAAGGCAGAGGTGACGTCATACACAGCGTATCCCATAATCCTTGGCGCCGTACGTGATTCGGTCTTCGTTACGCGATTTCACTTGCCTACGCTGTATCCATGGCTACACAAGACCCAGGTGGCAACCACCCATGTCGCTACCACTTCGGTCAAGTTAGCGACACATTATACTTCAGATCGCAGAGAACTATTTCCCCGGGTTATATCCAGGGCTCGCGTACTGTTGTCCTCGTACTGCGGCCAATGGCAGCGACAGAACTTTGCCACCACATTGAGCAGCTCGTCGTTGACACAATTCCCAAACCTTCCGCCATGGCTACACCACAATCTCAAGACCACCAAAGCCATGCTCACCTAGGTATCCACACTCCGGTGGCGCCGTCTATTTGGAGACTGTCTCCTGGACGCGTTCGCCGTCACAACCCCACCGAGACGCTCTCATAATAGGGGGCGCTGATTAAAAACGGTCCAGCCCACGTTTTCTCACCCGTGGGGCCGACAAGCGTCGAATATTCGTCTCGGGTTACTATTTACTAGCGCACCTAACGGGCACTAATTTCTTTAGGCGGCGTGTTTTTTTCATGAGCGGGGAAGGGCGTGGCGTGATGCGGCCCTTACTTAATGCGGAGGGATATTTTTCCATGCATGAACGTTCGGCGAAGCGTGTAAGGCGAGTGCGAGATATACCGAGACAAACACAAAACTGGTTCCGCTCCAGAAAAGGGGGGCAGGGGACGACCGGCCGGGCATGGGAAGGGAGGAGGGGGGGGGGCAGGGCAGGGAGAGGAGACAAAATTTAGTTTCTCCTCATATCCTTTTACGACACCAGGCGTCGTTGTAACGTGGGGGCGCCATTTACATTATATCGTCCGAGACATTCACCAACTCGGAACAATACGTATAAATAAGTACGGAAAATGGGAGCAAAAAAATAAGGCTCTTTAAAGGAACGTCCCTTTAATTAACATCCAAATCATTCAATAGCTCAGTTAGACACCACATACATGACCGCCAGAAGGCAGCGTCTCGCACGGAATGGCCTCTTAATGAAAATCCCATTTCATCACGACTCGGGAGTTAAACAGTTCAGGAGTAATATTCACACCAGTCACTCATGAATCCTTTCAATCCAAAGGTTATATACACCTCATTCAGGCCAAGGAACACATGGCATCTAGCTCCTGACAGAAAGACGTACAAGGCCATGGGGTGGCTATGCTAAAGTATAACAAACCAAAAAGCAGCTTCGACCAAGGCGTGCTTTGTACTTCCGGTATTTAGACACCCAGCAACACGTATCACACATCCAATGAAACCACGTGACCGAGAGGGAAGCTCACATCCCTACCGCTCCGCCCGAACTTTGACACTAACATAAGCAGCCCTGTGAAAACCCACTAAAAATACTGACCTTAAACAATTAAATATTAATGGATAATTGTATCAATGCAGTGCAGTTATAATGGCATTGAGGCCAGCAGCCACATCCGCATGGCATTAAGTCAATTAAATACGAATGTATAATGATATCAATGAAGTGCAGTTATAAAGGCGGTGAGGCCAGCAACAACCACCTCCGAATGGCATGAAATCATTAGCGCTTTATTTTACAGCAAATTGCCGCAGGGTGTGAACAGTAAATGCACACAAGAGTCACACTACCCGCCCACTTGGCCCACTGTGGTTGGTTGGTTGATTGGTTAGTTATTCACGCTTTAACCAATTCTGGTCACATCGCGTCGAAGTGATAAGGGAGGGAGAGTGGAACCATGTCCCCCGAGGTAACCCCCTACTCTTTTCACAAAGAAGTACATGGGATCTTTATTCCGCTAGCACACAGACATGGCCACAGCGGGGCTCGAATCACCAATCCACGTGCCGTTAGGCTCTCAGGTGGTCAGAGCGCTCAAGACGAGCGCTCTAACCCACTGAGCTATCGGAGCGGCCGTGGAACAGAACCTGGGTCGGTTGGCCGGTCTGAAGCTCTGTTCGCTATACACAATCTGAGCCAAGAGAGCTCCTCTTTAATTATTTCTAAGGAAGGTGTCAAAGTGATAAATATGTGGGGTAAAGACGATATATTGAGTTGTCAAAATTATAGCAGCAAAACGGTAATACGAGCCGGGCATATGATCAATATATCAGTGGGCACGTTTAACCCGTCACGACAAGTGCGTGACCCAGGCGCCATCAGTGTGGGGGCGACAGCGGGGGCGGGCGGTGATGAGGGGTGAGGGGTGTAGGGCGGAACATGGGGGTGTAAACTGGGGATAGGGGCTGCAGCGGGAGGGAGGGAGGGGGGCGTATGGGGGAGAATAAGGGTTGGGGTTGGCCAGGGAAAGGGGGGGACATGGGCTGCAAGTAAGGGGAGCGGGGGGCAGTGATGTGGCGGGGGGGGGGGTGGGGGGCGGGGGGTAGAAATGGGGGTTGGCCAGTGAAAAACGGGACATGGGCTGCAAGTAAGGGGGGCAGTGATGTGTGTGTGTGTGTGTGTGTGGCGGGGGTGGGAGTTGGCCAGGTAAAGGGTCCAGAATCGCAGGGCATGCATGAGGCAGATGCGGATTGTATGAGGAAAAGATGCAGCTAAAATGAATACATACATATGTATAGGGGGGGGGGGGGGGGGTCGATATGATATATGGCTATGAGTATACACTACCCCACGGTGACACGGCGGATGGCCAGCCGCCCCCCCCCCACCCACCCCCCAGGGCCCCGCTACAGGGGTTTGTCTCGGGACACCAGTGTCTATGTTTGGATGCGTTCTGTATGAGGAAACAGCTTGAGCATACACACACGGCGTGAGGCCAGCGGTCTGAACACATAAACACTGTGTGAGGCGCGACGGGCCAATCGTGTGCCGCTTCGGCCACCCAACCATGACTGGAAGATATGGCGAAACCCCGGCACGAAATAACCTATAGTAGAAGCACGCAAAACACTGCTGTGCAGTCTTACAAAAAAGTGAACTTACGTAGTCTCAGAAAAAATGAACTTGATGACTTGATGAGATTAAGGACAGTGATCTAGATGTTGAGCCTAAGGACTTTGATCTAGATGTTGAGCCTAAGGACTGTGATCTAGATGTTGAGCCTAAGGACTGTGATCTAGATGTTGAGCCTAAGGACTGTGATCTAGATGTTGAGCCTAAGGACAGTGAACTAGATTGTTGAGTCTAAGGACAGCGAACTTGATGTGGAGTCTAAGAAAAGGGAAATTAATGTTGACTAAAAAATACTATAGCAATAGTAGGCTAGTAGTAGGAGTCATCTATAATATTAGAGCAGTAAAATGTTAGACACGGCGCAACAAGCCAATTGAGTTCAGTAAAAGCCGCAGTCGAGAAGCAGAGCCGTAATGTCGATTGGTTGGTTGATTGCATAGTCAGGACGCTTTAACCACTTTTGGTCATATCGCCTCAATGGGAGAAGGACGGGAGAGTGGAGCCATGTCCCCGGGGGTAACCCCTACTATTTGCGAAGAAAGACCTGGATTTTTGTCCCGCGACCACACAGAAATTGCCACAGCGGGGCGCGAACTACCGGTCCATGTGCCGTTAGGCTCTCAGGTGGCGGGAGCACTCAATGCGAAAAAAACCTCGAAGAGCGATATCGAGGCCCTTGAACGTGTTAACGGCATAGAAGGCGTAATTTTCCAGAACAAATAAGAAAGGAAATGTAGTAACAATCTCTGTTGGAAATATGTAATTTTAACTACAACGTAACATATGATAGGCAGAGAGGGGGGGGGGGGTGCTATTAATATTACAGGTGGCCTGGCAACATGGTAACAGTGAGAAAGGGTCATAATCACTACTATGCCAGCCGTTATAACGACCAACGAATGCGGAACGGGAAACAAGCAAAGGGGCACTGGGGGTAAGGGATGGGAGGGGGGTGGGAGCTCAAAGGGGTGGGTGTCGTTAGAGATATAGACGGGGTAGGGGGTGGGGGGGGGGTGGAAGGGTCCGAGAAGCGTGTCAATATAGAGAGACTGCAGGGACATAAAATGCAGGCGTCACGCCATTTTAAATCGCCGCGAGGCAACTTAAATGAGTTCCGTGTTCATGTAACGGTCGCCGAACACTACATATGGGGGCCGCCCGATTGGACTGGTGGTTAGTGTCAGCCAGCCATCGTGTGGTGGTTCGCGCCCCACCGTCCACTGATGGAGAGTCCATGTCCTCATTGAACATAGCGTTGGCGAATCACGGGTCAAGCGAGAGTGACACTATATATAGCTATCTAAACCAGGCGACCCACCCTCGCCTGCTCATACCCCAGGCGAAAAAGCAATAACGCAGCATGGCAGCAGTTACTGCGGCTCTACCACCCCCCTCTTGCTTCTCGCACCCCTCCCCCCTCCACCCCCCTACACACACACACACACACACAAACCTGTTTTACTCCTTTCCACACCCACCATCACCGCCACCATCACTGCATTAAATCACTCCCCCCCCCCCTCTACCTACCATAATAACAACTTGGTGAGTGCAGTGCCAGGCGGTACAAATCGAAAGCAAGGCAGACACCACCCCTGCCCCCCCCCCCCCTCCCTCTCACCTCCTCCCTCTCTGATACACACCCTTAGCCCCCAAAGAGCCATATATACCCTATAGTCACGGCTCAGTTACCCTAGGACGCCCGTGACTTTCACGACACCATATGGTGGGTTTTCTACCACACAGCTCATCAATGTAAGTCCATTAACACCACGAATTAATGTCAGTCCCGCCTTCCATAGTTCCCTTCCTGGGAGTCAAAACAAAAGAAAAAAATGTCAAGATATTACTCTCCAAACAAGAGTTAAAGACATATAATTTTTTAATACAACAGTTAATTTCGAGGCCAGCAGGTCGTATTCATAACAATGGCGCAAGTTACACACGGAAAGTGTACTTTCCTTATGGCTTCGATTACCAACTCTTGGCAACCTAACGGCACGTGGATCGGTGGTCCGAGCCCCGCTGTGGCCATATCTGTGTGGTTGCAGGACAAAGATCCCATGTCCTTCTTCGCAAAGAGTAGGGGGTTACCCCCGGGGACGTGGCTCCGCTCGCCCTTCCTTCTCCCATTGACGCGATATGACCAAAAGTGGTTAACGCGTCCTGAATATACAACCAAGTCAGATGACCGTCCTTCTACAGTCAGGTAGGTTTTCAATTTCATCCCATAGACTAGAAAGTTTTTTTTGAGTTCAAAACAGTTCAGAGAAAAGGGCAGATTTAGTTTTTTTCGCAGTTCAGTTTCAAGGGAGTTTCAATCTCCAAAGAAAATTACTTTC